>JAJOOO010023860.1:0-14276 GCA_029582685.1 Solanum piurae
ACCAAAAAAAAAAATCTCTTATATTTTAGAAAAACATTTTCGTTCCTACCAAACCCACCGTAGTGTTCATTCATATCTACACTTACATGTAATATTAAATCCTAAAAAACAATTACATTAAAAATATAAGAACATGTGATTTATGCTGAAATCACTTTGTACTAAATAAGCTGAACATGCATTGTATAGCAAACTTAAATTACCAATATATACAAACCTAGAGTTCGATATGATCTTAGTGTTTCAACCTTAATGATAAAGATTAAAGGGTAATTAAAATAAAATTTGGAGCTAAATTGTTAATATTAAATATAGAAAAATGTTTTTTTTTAAGAAACAAAATTGATTAAAAAAAAAAGTATGTTGCATAAATTGAAATAGAGCAAATAACAATTTAATGTACAAGTCATAGTTGGAAATGTCAGGCAATAAAATTTCTAAAATCCAAAGGATACCATTATGACCCATTCAAATCATACCATACAAAATCATAGATATACAATATAAACAAAAGGCATAATACATAAATATACCCTTTAACTTGATCTTAACTCATATTTATGCTCAGTAGTGAACTCATTAAGGGGTGTTAATGGTTGTAATAAAAAATATAATTATGAGGCTAGTAGGACTAAAACACACAATCTCAAGGAATTTTCACAACATCTTAACCACAAGACTAAAACTTTAAGTTGTGTCAAGAGGTGTCAATACTTGTATATATTTATTTATTAAACCAAAATTTGACCTCTATATACAATGTAATTTTTCGGTAAAGGGGTGTCAAGGTGGGTCCGCCTCTGTTTATGCCCTCCCACTTAGCATGTGGCCAAGTAGACACTTAAACTTGTATAAGGTTGAACAAATAGATGCACACATCTTACATAATATCTTACATGACAATTTGCATTCTACGTGTTTTATGACACGTAAGACTATTGTGTCTACTTGTTCAACTTTATACAAGTTTAACTGTCTACTCGTGCAAACCAAAAGTTGAAGGACATACATGTGAAATGAGGCGCGCGTACACACACATATATATATATATTAGTCCTAAACAAAATTGTGAGTTGCAAGTATTTGATATGCTTAGAGAGAGAACTTTTTTTTAAAAAATAAATAGTGGAGCTTGTAGCTCCTTTTATTCATTATTAAGTAAATCCGTACACAATAAAACCATTCCATAAATTGGATTAGCCCAAAAACAAAATGAAAAACTGGCCCAGCCCATTAAATGGAGCTACCAGCTTCTATAACAAGACCCATGAATATAGGGTTTCCAAATTTGAGCTCATTTTGTTTCTCCCCATGTCGCCGTAAGGAGCATCGTGGAACCCAACTTTCCTCTTCACTCTGGATCATCAACACCTTCCTCTTGTTCACCATGTTATCACTCTTTCTCAGCTCACAGAGGTAGGTTCTTACATCTTGCTCTTTTTACTTCTCCCTCATTTTCTGATTTCCTCCATTTCTCTTGCAGATACATAGTTTGGTGGAGCAGTAGTTACCAAAAGTGGTTACAACAGAGGTGCCTAGTCTTGTGGTTGAGCTTGCAACTCTCTGTAAGTAGCCAATCTCACCCTCTTTCCCCTTTCTCCATTTTCTTCCTCGTTGTCTATCTTTTTCTAGCTGAAGTAGAAGTGGAGATACCCAGATGCTCCTGACCTCTTTTCTTGTGGAGTTCCTTCCCAACAACAGAGTTGTAAATTTTCATCCGACCTCAAGGCGAGAGCCATTTTAACTCTGTTTATATTCTCCTATCCCTTTTTCTATTAAGTCATTTCAATTAATTGTATAATAAATTTAGTGGTAATTTTCTAGTGATTATAAGAAGGCTATCACTAAAAATTAGAATAAATTATGACTTGAGATATCGAAATAAAACTTCATAAAAAGAAGATTTAATGTATTACTACGTCACTATACAAGAAAATTATATTTTTTATATTAAAAAAACTTTTAAATGATATTTAATTCTAAAAATATATATATTTTTAATTGTCATAAATAAAAGGATTTATTTTTTAAGATTTTAGTTTGGATTGTTCAAATGAGTAATCAAAATTTAAAGTTACCTTTAATCTTTTATAATAAAATGAAAATGTTTTTTTTTTTAAAAAAATTATACCACTAGACAATGTGTCTAATAGTATTTTATTAATAATAAAATAAAAGTCCTCCATTGGATAAGTACAAACAATGGGGGGCTAGACTTTACTTATCAATCCTAATGAGGTTATGAACCTCTAATTATAACAAACATGAAGAAAATAAGAGTTAGAGAAAATTAGGTATTCTATGACCATCATAGAGTTTATTATATGAGAATGCCTAAGTATGCAAAGTAATAAAAGTCAAGACGAATGTTGAGTTACCAACCTCAAACTTTCTTTTACTAATGGATGAACTAAAAAGGAAAGATTGCTCTTCTAAAGTAACCTAGAGTATTTTTCTTTTGTTTTCTTCTTCCATTCTATCCAATAGCTCTTGATAGTTCATATCACATTTTCTTATATTTATTGGATCTTACTGAAGTTGTTGATTCTGACGTATGATTTTGTTTTGCTAGTCGTATTAATAGGTGACTTGGAACAAATTTCTTAGTCATCTTGCCATTCCAACTATTCTTTCTTTCATGTTTCTTTTTGTTATTGCATTATTGCCTGGGAAAAATATTTGCATTTCTAGCGGTATTTGTAAAACAATGATCCAACACATCCTCTTTTCACCTTCTTAAAAAATGTCTTGATCTTGTAGGTTATCAAATCTATCTGGAGAGAAATGACTACTACCACCAACTTATAGTTGTTTCTTAGTGTTAATAGGTTTTAGAAAACTAAACTTTTCAATATCTAAACTTTTCCATGCGTTACTGATTTGGAACTTCTAGGAACTAAAACAGAAGTTGCATGGCTCAATTATTTAATGACCCTCGAGCTCATTTTGGGTTTTTGTGTGCTTTTACTATTATTACCTTCCCATAGCTGTCTTGTATATTTTGTGTGGTATTGTGTTGGGTTACACACTTCTCGAGGTGGATGGGAAAACTTTGAGACCTAAAATTGAGCCATGATGACTCCTACTATAACCCCAAAGTAGGCGCCATCATGGCCTAATTTTGGGTCGTGACAACATGGTATCAGAGCTTTAGGTTTATCGGTCTCGCAAGTACAGGTCCAAGTACCTAGTTGAGTCTCACAGATTGGTACACTAACATCCGTAGCCAATTTTCAGGAGGCTATATGGAGTTCTTAGAAATACTGCATTGTACTTTTTTTTTTATCATGCATTGGTGATTGTAATGATATCTAAGATCTGTTTGTTTCACTCTATCTTAGATGGTTCGGACGAGGTCGTCCGCGGGTAGGTGAGAGCTTTCCACCTCCAGATGGAGCCCCAAATAAAGGTAGAGCTCGAGGAGTATGGGTTGCAACACCAACTAAAGACTAGGAGTGGGCACCATCACCAAACCCTGAGATAGAGGTTGAGCATGTTCAACATCAACTAAATGGTGTGGGGCAAGCCAGCCTCCACCAAGATTCGTGGCCACGTTATTTCTTCAGAATTCTTTATCCAGGGTTCTTAACTTCATGTAGGGTATGTCAGAGATACTTTTCAAGACAAGGCTCAAACTTCAACCCAGGTAGGGGCACAAGGTGTTTAGATTCGATAGGCACATCATACTGTTGCGACTCTTCGTTTAGTAGTTCAGCCAGTTTCAACATTTGATCCACTTATGGCAGCTAGGACAACTATGTCTTTTGAGGAGCAGAAGATATTAGGATGGTTCATCAGATTGGGTCCTCTTAGGTTCATAGGTGTTGCGGGCGAGGATGCCTATGAGTTTCTAGTCAGTTGTTAGGAAAGGTTGCATAACCTCGGTTTAGTGGATTCTCACGGGGTTGATTGCACTATTTTTTATCTAGATGGGTTAACGAAGTAGTGGTGGAGGTTCTATGTTGAGTACAGGCTAGTCAAGTTACCTTTAATAACATGGGCTTAGTTCTTCGAGGCCTTCTTAGAGAAGTATGTACCTTGCAACCTAAGGGAGCAGTTGCAGGATGAGTCCACAAACTTGGCTCAGGGATCATTGTCAATTGTACAGTATGAGATGTGATTTCATGAATTAGCTAGACATGTGGTTATGCTTATGCCGACAAAGCAGGACAGGGTGCACACATTTGTTAAAATGCTCTTATTTATGCTTTGATTGGGTAAAGAGCAAATGTTGTCATCGATCTTTTCTTTTATTTAGATAGTTGACCATGCACACACTTTTGAGAGGATTCATTATGAAGTCTATAGAGGTAGCGATAAGAGACCTCATCGTCAAAGTGGTTTCAACGAGTCTTAATTCTATGGTAGAGGGTCTTTGGGCAGAGGTTACCCACAACAGTCCTAGACTAATAAGCCGGTTTAGGTAGCACTACAACTCAAAGATGGTGGTACTAAAGGTGTCAATGGTCAGATGGGTCAGGCTCTAGTTATGACTTCTCAGGGTGCATATTTGGGATATTCAGGTCGTGGTAGCCAGTCAAGTTCAGCCGAGTTATCTCAACAGTTTTGCTTCTAGTAGGGATTTCTTTGAGTGTGGTATAATGGGGTTTTTCCCATGAGTTCCCTACAGTCAGCCATCCCAAAAGTTCTATTTTTTTAGTTATTTTATTCATCCTGGTGTTGTGAAGGTGTATTGTGATCCGAGGTAGCACTACTAGTGGTGTGGGATGAAGAGGGACATTCTAGCACTCGTGGTTGGGTGCTTGAGCTAATAGCAGGTGAAGCAGAAGCACCAGAAGCCATATGGTTTGACCTGGTGGTTACCCATTCTGAAGTGGAAATGGGAGTGCATAGCCATGTACTTTGTGGTTGGATTTCCATGTACTTTGCAGAGCTTTGATTTTATTTAGGCCATGCTAGATCGATTGACCAAGTTTGTGGCCCTTGGAGTTTATGGTGGGTGATCGGGTATTTCTATGGGTGTTGCCCATGAAGGGCATGATGAGGTTTGGAAGGAGGGGCAAGCTTAGCTCCAGGTTCATTGACTCATTTGATATTCTCAGGTGGATAGGAGATGTGGCTTATGAAATAGACTTGCCTACAACTCTTTCGAGTGCTTATCATGTGTTTCATGTCTTTATGTTAAGACGGTATGTTCTCGATAGGTTTTACATGTTTTAGTGGGATTCAGTTCTGATTGATGTGTCATTGGCTTTTGAGGGGGAACATGTGGCTATTCTAGACATGCAGGTTAGTAGATTACTATTTTGTTTTCTTAGACTTAGCTCATTTAGATTGATTATGTTTTAAGTAGTTCATATGAGTAGGTTGGATGTAGGACTAGTTTAGGCTTACTTAATCCTTAGTCGACTTATATCTCTTGTTGGGTTGCTTAGTGTAGTTTTTAGATGGTAGGCCTTAGTCTAGGCTGATACTTGTGGTTTGTATCGTGTAGAATCTTTAGAAATGGCTTATAGGTGGTATGAAACTTAGGTTGCCGTGTGTTATGCTTGTTTTGAATTGTTTGGTTGCTTTTGTGGTTCTTTTGAGCTCATAACTATGCTGATATTGATTGTTGGGCTCGAGGTCGTGAACTTGGACTTGCTGGAGTTCCAAGTTAGTACATTTGTGTTGTGATGGGAATTACCCGAATGTGTATTTGATGGGTTTTGGTTCTGATATTAAGGTTTGGGATTTGCGATGATATTTGAGCATAATAGTTACATTTGCTTCCTTGTCTTTGTTAAAGCCTTCAAAATGATGAAATGAAAGTTTATTAGAGTAATTAGTAGTTCCTGAGACTCCATGATCTAAATGGGAACTTAGTTATGGGCTACATTCTACTATTTGTACTTGTTGATAAGTCTGACATACCATTTCGAATGGCCCGCTGACATATATCTGGGTTACTGGTATACTATTGATAAGTTCGAGGTATCATTTCGGGAGGCCTATTGACATGTATCTATGTTATTGGTACATTATTGATAAGTTTGAGAAATCATTCCAGGCGGCCCGAGGTTTCTTCTGGACTTCTTACTTCCTTTCATTCATTCATCATTTACATTGTATCATTGTATGATTTGGATATTGAGTATGGTTGTGTTTGCCTTGTATATTTGTGTACCTTGGGCTTGAGTTATTTGCATTGCTTTCCTATCATTTGTATAACAGCTTTCGTATTTTAGAATCTATCCTTGAAATGTTGTTGTGCAAAGGAGGAAAAGTAACCTGCTCTTCCCCTTCATCACTATATGTGCCTACCTCAAAGAACTTATCGCACCTTGTTGCTCTTTATTCGAAATAACCAATTAATATTTAGATTTAATTTGATTAATTAAGATCTTACATTTCTCAACAATTTGGTCATTCCTTGTAGACATTAGTTATTGCCTTGAATACCCATGTTGCTCACCCTTTCCAATGATTAGGAAGGAATTTCTTGTACAAATGCATTAAATTGACAAAGGATAGATTGTTCACTGGAGTGGAAATAACCATAGTAGCAAACTGATTTTCCCTTAATGTGTTAATTACTTTTTGATTATCTTCATAAGCTAAACATACACAAGTGTTACGCCATGTTGTCTTCTCCTTGTGGAGATTTGAGGGTGGCAGCTCTCATGGCAATTGTAGTTCTGTCCCGACCACCACCAACACCTCCACAAGTTCAGAAGAAATGCTAGGTTCAGGGGCATAAGAAGGAATGATAGCCTACAACAGTGAGAAATAAATAGAAGGTAAATGGTATAGGTCGAGAAATAACTGAGCCTCATGAACTACAAAATCACTTTGAGGAAGACGCAACACAAGAGTAGGGAGAATGACAAACTGTTAGGTGTAGAGTCTCTATAAGGAGAGGCATCATACCTACCCAGGTTAGTAGGCCTGATATAGATACCAACAAAGGGAATGATAACTATGAAAATAGGGATTCTCAATATTCTCTCTCGATGCACGTTAGGTGAGCTAACATACGCCTATCATGGCGAGAGGACGGAAGAAGATGGTCATTGGCGAGCATCTGAGCACGGGGAATGGAAATATTACGAAGATAGGGGAGATACAGAGTGCAGGGGTGAAATTAGTCGAGCAGTGGCAGAAATTGAAAGGTAGCAAAACCCCAGTTCTGACCAACACAACACCAGACCCAAATATGACTAAATCGGAAGAAAGGAGAACACATGAAGACCGAGAAATACAATCTAGTGGTATTACAACTGAGAGTACCCAAGGCAACAACAAGGTTTCGATAGAGTTGTTCCTAGGGAAGGAAGGGAAGGAAGAAGAGACTGAACAGAAAAAGTGGGCGAACCTGTTTTAGGGGAACCGTATAGCTGCGCAAGGCATGAAGCTGAATTATGTAGCTCCTACAGTTTGTAATGGAAAGAAAATTGTGGAGTTGTGCAAAGAAGAGGTAGAGTTGGAGACATTGAGATGAAAACATGCCTTAATTCTCTATGTGGTTGGAATTGACCTAACGATTGCTGCAATTGAATGTTACATCGCGGCGCAATGGAACTATATAGCAAAGCCCAAGGTATTCTACCATAATGATGGCTATTTTCTTGTGCGATGTGCTGTACTCAGGGCCTCATATGTTGGGAAATAAGCCAATCATAGTGAAAACCTGGTCGCCAGATTTTGATCTCAATAAGGAAATTATGCAAATTATCCCAATATGGGTGAAGTTCCCTAACCTTTTTTTAAATTGTTGGGGTATACAATCATTAAGTAGAATTAGTAGTGGATTGGGAATTCCTCTATTTGCTGATGAATGCACTACGCAGGTAGATAGAGTGTCTTAGGCTAGAGTATTAATTGAGATGGATATCAGTAAAAAATTACCAGCAGACATCAAAGTGGAAGATCCAAATGGTAGGGAGTTCAATCAGAAGGTGGTGTATGAATGGGTGCCAGCTTATTGTCCTAAGTGTTTGATCATTGGGCACAAATGTTCGGTAAAAGGGGAAGAACATAAACAAAAAAACTGACAAGAAGAAGACAAAATGGCCACAAAAGAGGGGTGAACAACAAAGAGAACCAAGCAAGACATTTGAAAACAGTGGGTTAGTAGAGCTAGAGGAAGAAGTGGTAAGACCAAGGCAGGAAAGAGTGAACCAGCATGGAGGACAAGGTATAAGAAACGTGTAGAAGGGCAAGCAGCAAGAAAGAGAACAACTACAAGCCCAGGATAATGTGGAGAAATAGGAGGAAGCAAGAGGTAAATCAACAACAAAAAGTCAAAGACAGGACATGGGTATGGCCAAAATTTCCATTGCGAATGAGTTTGGTCCATTGCATGATCATGATACTAGACGTGTAGCTGATATGGGTAAAGGTTTCGGAGGAGCAGCAAAGGTGACTGGGAAAGGTAACATATTATCCTCCTAAATGAAGTTAGTTACTTGGAACGTAAGAGGGCTAAATAAAGTCTATAAACAGAAAGAAGTTGCACTGTTTATAAGGACTAATAAATTTAGTATTATAGCACTTCTAAAGCATAAAATAAAATCTCAGCATGAAGACAAAATCTTGAGAAAAGTTGCACCTGAATGGAAAAGTATTACTAATTATCCATCTAGCAGTAAGGGTAGAATTTGGATGATGTGGGATCCTCAGGTGACTAGTTGCAGATTAGTAGAACAGTCTGAACAACATATACATTCAGAGGTGGAATGCAAAGGGATAAATGCTAGATTTAGCTTTACAACAATATATGGTCTACATACTATAACAGATAGAAGAAGTTTATGGGAGTAGTTAAGGAGAATACATAACAATCAGTAGACTCCTTGGGTTGCAATGGGTGATCACAATACAATGCATAGAGGGGAAGATAGAATGGTAGGGTCTCCTATGACAGATGCAACGATAAGAGATTTTGATGATTATCTGAGGGACACAAGCATGACAATCCTAAAACATATTGGTAGAGATTTTACCTGGACTAATGGACACACTTACAACAGAATAGATTGGGCCTTAGTTAACACTAGATGGATGCTGACTATGCCTGGCCTGGCATAGAGGTACAGATACTGGACCCTGGGTGCTCTGATCATTCACCACTCAGTATCAATTTTGTTCAGTAGGTTGAACTAAGATCCAGACCTTTCAAGTTTTTAAACCACCTAGTAAAGCATGAGAAATTTCTGGAGACTGTGAAACAAGCCTGGCAAGATAGTGTAGGAGGAACTAACATGCTGAAGGTGTGGAGAAAGCTAAAGAGAGTGAAATAAGCTTTAAAGAATTTAAATACAGCTGAGTTCCAGGGAGTAGAAGCTAGAATAAAAAAGTACAGACAACAGATACAAAATTTACAAGGTAATATGAGGATACCAGGACAACCCACAAGCTTGATTGAAGCAGAAAGGGAGGCACCAAACTGAACTTGGAAAACTGGTTGAATGCAGAGGAAAGCATCATCAGACAGAAGTCGAGAGTACAATGGTTGAAATTGGGAGATGGAAATACTGCTTACTTTCATGCTAGCTTGAGAAATAGACTTGCTCAAAACAAAATATCCAGTCTAACCAATGCTACTGGGAACATAGTCACAAACATTACAGATGTTGAAGGTGAGATACTTGGTTTCTACAAAAGTTTTCTAGGGACCTGTGCATCTTAACTGCCAGTTGTGGATGGTAAAATAATGAAAGATGGACCTAGACTAGATAGAGGCCAGCAAGCACATCTGATAGCACCTGTGTCAAGGGAGGAAATAGTAGAAGATTTAAAAGGGATAAATGACAATAAAGCACCAGGCTGTAATGGTTTTAATGCATATTTTTTCAAGCAAACTTGGGTAATAGTAGGAGAAGAGCTCATTGAGACTTTACAAGAGTTCTTTGAAACAGGGAAACTACATAAAGCTATAAATTGTACCACAATGACTTTGATTCCCAAAGTGGACCATCTTTAAAAAATATCAGAATATAAACCTATCTCATGTTGTACTGTTGTGTACAAAATCATTTCAAAAGTGATTACTAACAGAATGCAGAGTGTGATGGATAGCTTAATAGATAAATGACAGTCTACTTTTGTGCCAGGCAGATTGATCAATGATAACATCATCTTGAGTACAGAACTGGTCAAGGGTTATGGAAGGAAAGGGATTTCACCTAGATGCATGAAGAAAGTTGACATGAGGAAAGCATATGATTCAGTGGAATGGGAGTTTCTAAAACAGGTGATGATTCAGCTACTCTTCCTTAGTGTGTTTGTGGACTGGATAGTACAATGCATAAGCACAGTGACTTACACTGTCCTGATAAATGGATTCCCCAGTAAACCTTTGGAGGCAAAGAAGGGGCTAAGATAAAGAGACCCGCTATCCCCATATCTCTTTGTGTTAGGCATGGAGTATTTTACAAGACTCTTGAAAAAGTTGAAAAAGTCCCTAAGCTTCAAGTACCATCCAAGATGTGTTAAACTGCAGTTGGTCCAACTAAGTTTTGCTGATGATTTGCTCCTCTTTACTAAAGGGGAACTCACACTTGTTAAACAAGTTTATGAGCTATTCAGAGTTTTTTCAGCAGTATCAGGTCTGGAAGCAAATGTAGATAAAAGCTCTATTTATTTTGGAAGAGTGGCAACTGAAATGCAGCTGGTTATAATGTAGGAGCTAGGGTTCTCACAAGGTACACTGCATTTTAGGTACTTGGGAGTCCCCTTAAGTACTAAGAGAATAACTATGGTGCAATGTCAACCTTTGATTGATAAGATTCTAGGAAAGATATAAAGTTGGACATCTAGATTCCTATCATATGCAGGAAGGGTCCAGTTAATCAAAAGTGTTTTGTTTTCTGTTGAAGTATTCTGGTCACAGGTATTTATATTGCCAAAGAAAGTGATAAAATGCATTGAAAGCTTATGCAGAGTTTTTCTATGGACTGGAGGGACAGATACATCAAAGAAAGCATTAGTTGCATAGGATCAACTGTGTAAACCACATACTGCAGGAGGTTTAAATATTGTAAGTATTCAGGAGTGGAACAAGGAAGCCATATGCAAGCTTTTGTGGAATCTAAGCAAGAAGAAGGACACGTTATGGGTACAGTGGGTGCACATGTACTATGGGAAGCAAGGGACAGTGTGGAATAGACAAGCAAACCAGGACTCATGGATGGTGAGAAAGATCTTACAAATACATAAAATCCTGGAGGATGTGGGATGGAATGAATTATAAGTGATACAAATTGAGAAGTTCTCAATTAAACAAGTGTATCAATTAATGAGAGGGCAGTATCCAAAAGTAGAATGGAGGAAATTGATATGCAATACTTGTATATGTCCAAAATAGAGCTCTATCTTATTTTTAACATTACATGAGAGGCTACTGACGAAAGCAAGACTACTTACTTAAGGTAGTGTGGAGAACAACAAGTGTATATTGTATGATGATAGACATGAGAACATTGACCATCTTATCTTTAACTGTCACTACTCAGGCAAAGTTTGGCAACAGATCCTAAGGTGGAAAAATATCCAGAAACAGGCAACAGGGTGGACTGAGGAATAAAGATGGGCGCAAGATCTTTATAAAGGGAAGATGCCAAAAGCTGAAATTTTTCGCATAACACTAGCAGCAAATGTTTATTACATTTGGCAGGAGAGAAACTAGAGGATATTTCAGAAAAAGAATAGAAGTTGTGACGTTTTAGTCAGGAAGATTATCCAAGAAGTCCATATAAGAGGAGGAATGAAGCCGAAACTAAACATGCAATTGCAGCTATTGGATTGGTACCCTATATAAATAAATTTAGAAGTGGGATGGATAGGGTAAGCAATGGTTAGGAGTAGTTTGGATAGATACTGGAAGTATACAGTCTGGGAGATGTCCAGGCTGGTTTTTTAATGATTTGTAATTCTCATTTTGGTTAATAAAATGTTTATATACCAAAAAAAAACTATGAAAATGGGCAATAGAGTGTAGAAGCAAGTGGGGACAGTATAGAGATACCACCTAAACTCTCCTCTAATCTTTGATAGTAATATGAAATGTGAGAGGCTTCATCCAAGAGGTGAATCATAAAGCGATGAGACTGTTGGTAAGGAGGAATAAAGTGAATCACATAGCAATATGTGAACATATAGTTAGATCATAAAGAGAAAGTCTTATTATAAATAAAGTTATGCCATTCTGGGAGTGGTGCACCAATGCAAACACCATTGTGAGAGGACTAATATAGGTAGTTTGGAATCCTAATGAAATTAACTTCAGTAGGATGGATAAATCAAATCAATATATACACAGGTTGATGGATATAAACATAGTATTGTGCAATTCTAGTTCACAATAGTATGTGGTTAATTTACACCAGGTGAACAATCATATAACTGAGCCATGATTGATCATGGGGGATTTCAATTCTATTCCAACACAAGAAGAGAGACCTATTGGTAGTCAAGTGAATGTTGCAGAAACAAGTGGATTTAGAGAATGTTCAACTGATTACAACTTTTATGAATTACATACACGGGGAAGGGACTTCACTTAGACAAATGGACATGTATATAATAGAATTGATAGAGCAATAATTGATGTTGCATGGATAAATCAGATGCCAGCATAACAAGCCCTAGCTATGGACCCATCATTCTCATATCACTCTTCTCTAGGCTTGTCAATAGTGTAACAAAGAGATATAAGAAATAGGCCATTCAGATTCTATAACTGTTTAGGACAACATCCAGATTTCATGAGTAAGGTAGAAACAATCTGGTAGATACTAGGTAGAGGCATGAAAGGGGTATGTAAAACTTTGAAGCTAGTGAGGATAAAAATGTAGAAGTTAAACCAATAAGAATTTATGGGTGTAGAGGTCAGCTTAGAAGAGAACTCATAGATAAAGAAAGTTGTATGAGGGTTGTTCCAGTACCTCAAAGCATGCTTGATGAAAATAAAACATCAAGAATAGAGTTGGAAAAATGAAGTTTGATTGAAGAGGGAATATGTAAATAAAAACCCAGGATACAATGACTCAAGCTAGATGATGCTAACACTGTCTATTTCTTTGCTAGTATAAAAGGAAGGAAGTCATAGAATCAAATCACTATGCTAACCAAAGAGCATAGAACTATCATTAGAGAACCATTATTAATAACTAAGGAGACTATGGGATTTTACAAGGAGATACTAGGACAAACCACCACTCATATGCAAGCTACACAACCAGAAGTGCTTAAAGTTGGACTTGTCCTTACAAAAGCACAACAATTGTCCCTTATACTACCATTCATTGATACTGATGTTAAGCAAGCAATCAAGGGTATTAGGGACTCTAAAGCTCCAACAGAAGATGGGTTCATCTCTCATTTCATTAAACAAGCTTGGCCAGTCATTGGTGATGAGGTATTGTCCTAATTTTTTTTGTAAACAAATGAAATGTATGCTCCTATTAATAGAACATCTTTCACACTTATTTCAAAAATACAACATCCAAACTTAATCAAAGAGTATATGTGTATCTCTTGTTACACCACCATATATAAGATCATTTCTAAAATGCTCACATATTCACTTTAAAGTGTTATAAAGTATCTTGTTTATCCAAGTCAAGCTGTTTTTGTTCCTAGTAAAATGTTGACTGATAATGTTCTTATACATCATGGTCAAAGGATATGAAAGAAAACGAATATCACCTAAATGCATATTCAGGGCTTATGACTCTTAAGAATGTCATTTCCTTGAGGAGGTGCTAGCTGGTATACAGGTCCCTAATAAGATCATATCATGGATTATGAGCCGTGTTAGGATAATAGCCTACTATATCTTGATTAGCAGATGCCCCTTTCCACCTATTTAGGTTAAGAGAGGTGTGAGGCAAGGGGACCCTTTATCTCCCTATATATTTGTCATTGCTACAACTAAGCTTTGTTAATCATGACCTCATATTGTTTAGTAAGGGAGATATACCTTCAATTACTTTACTATATGAGTGTTTTTCAAAAATTCTCAAGTGTCTCTTGACTCATAGCAAATAAGGCCAAGAGTTGTGCTGTAATGACCCTCTTGGTCATTTTCTTGTTTTGCCTTCTGTGTGTCGTTTAGAGCGTTCCTATAGCGACCCCAAGTCATTTATGACTTGCTGGGACTGACAGTTTAGTCACCTGGTCGTTCGGTTGGTCTTGATGCGAGTTTTTGTGTTTTGGAGCTTATGAACCTTGAATGATCATTTTCGATCAAAAGTTCAAGAAGATGACATCGGAATCCAATTATGACGATTCCATCAGCTCCGGAAGGGTCATTTTAGGCTAGAAGCATGGTC
>JAJOOO010023861.1:0-20363 GCA_029582685.1 Solanum piurae
ATGTATTGCATGCATGATGGGCTGCTAGTCTAAAGTCGTTTCCTTTAAGAAGTGTTTAGAATCGTCATTCGAGGACGAATGTTCCCAAGGGGGAGACATTGTAATACCCTAGAAACTAGTAGACCAAACTAGAGCCTCAAGCTAGGGTTCTACAGTTTGATGTATGAGGAATAGAATCATAGAAGAGACTTTCCGTACTTAGAATGAGAGGGTTAGAGGTTAAACTTCAAGGTACGTGTTAGACCTCGTAGTGTAGAAGACCACCTAAGGTTTGGGTGAGGGTAGCAAGGGCAAGTGCCAAGGCAAGGGGGCAAAGCCTAAGCCAAAGGCCAAGGCTGCCCAACCTTGGCCAAGCACTGCCCAAGGTCCACGACCACCTTCACGACCAGTGGTCTTGACCACGGTCCGTGAAGGGGATCGTGAAGACCCCTTAGTTTAGTGGGAGGTCGAGCCTTGAGGCCTAGCTATTGTCTAAGGCGCCACGATCATCACCACGACCCGTTGGTTTGACCACCAATCGTGGGAGGTATCGTGGTCATGCCTTAGAGTTTTAGGGGAAAAGGCTCATTGGCAAGCCACTGACTAAGGAACCACGGGCACGACCACAGCTCATGGTCCTCAGCACGGTTCGTGAGTCCTGTCGTGGTGCCTGGCACCATGGCTTCCAAATGAGGGTCAAAGTTGTAAATTCCTTTTTAGTTAGAATTAAATGGGGGTCGTTTTTTATGGACTTTATACACCTATATAGACTATTTTAAGTCATTAACCTCCCCAACTAAGTGAATTAGAATTAAAACCCCAAATCACTCCCCTCTCAAATATTTCTCTCTCTAGAAAACCTCCATTTAAGAAGAAGCTAGAGGTTGAAGCTAAGGTCAAGAACAAAGGCTCCATTGCTAGAGGCTTGTGTAGGGCTTTGATTAAAGGTATTTTTAGATTTTCATATATGTGTTCTTCCACCCATAGAGTTCCCTAGAATTTCCCCAAATTTGTGAAGAAGAACCTCAATCTATGCTAGGGTTTCTTCCAATGAGTGGGTATAGTTGGGTATGACTCCAATTGGTTGGATAATACTTATTAATTATGGTTGATTTAGTGTTGATTCATGATATTATGAATAATTTATGTGAATTCCATGGTTAACCCTAGAAATCAAAGTATGTGGGTTTGTGCCTTGTGATGACAAATTTATGATTCTTGATAGATTCCCTAGAATTGTTATCATGTATAGAACTTATTCAAGAATAGGAATATGAAATCATGAATTGAAATATATTTATGAATGTATGATGGATCATGATTTTTAATGATTGAAATTGGGACTTTATGATGAATTATGCTTAGCATTGCCTATGACTAAGGCTTGTGACTAATATGTCTTGTGATCTAGCCTAGTATGATGAATGTAGAGTAAAGCTTGAAGGTAGGACTTGAAGGCATAATGTTGATCAGTAGGGCTTATAGAGTAAGTCTAATATGATGAGTGGCTTGCATATAAATGATACACTAGATGTAAGAGTTGTTGTGGAAGGCTTTTACCCACATGATCTATCTTTTACAATGTGAATGCTTGTATGTAGAATGTGAAAGGTCTTCTCACATAGAATTATTCTAGATTGAGAGGTTAATCGCCTAAAATGAATCAAAGCACGTTAGAATAGAATAGCTTGAAGTTGTGACATATGATCCCTTTATGTATAGCTTGTTTGGATAGCATGAGTTAGTAATTTTCATGGTAGCTTGGGATTGAGGAATTATACTCTCCTAAGGTTAGCTTGAATTAGCATTTGTGGGGTGCTCTTCATGGTAGCTTGAATGAGCATTTGTGGGATGCTCTTCATGGTAGCTTGCATTAGTATAGGCATGGTAGCCTAGGATTGAGGACCTATACTCTCCTAAGGGTAGCTTGAACTAGCATTGTTAGAATGCCTTCATGGTAGCATGACTTGGTTAGGCCAAGACCATTTCATGGTAGCTTAGGATTGAGGATTTATACTCTACTAAGGATGGCTTAGGGTTGAGGATTTATACTCCCCTAAGGGTATCATGCATCATATTAAATGTTTGCATGGTAGCTAGGTTGTAATACTTGTAGTCTTCCTTGTATAGCTTGGTTTACATGTTAGTGTGTTTTCCATGGTAGTTAGGTCTAGCCTAGTAGTGTGCTATTCTTTGATAGTCTAGAATGATAAATAGTAAGCATTGAGTAAGCTAGCCTAAAGAAGTACTTAGTGTGAGTGGTAGTATGGGATGTCATTCATACATGGCACAAGTATGACTTGAAGCTACTTATGAAGTGTCCTCTTATGTGATGTATGCTTAGCTTGGATTGTTGCTATAGTTGCCTTCCATGGTATGATTGACTTGAGAAGATAGTTCCTTGTCTTTATGAAGTAGGTCAAGAATGACACCTATGACTAGTAAGCATGAATAGAGTGATGTCTAGATATGCTTAGTGTGGATGGTATTATGGGATGTCATTCATGAATTGCACAAGTGTGCCTTGAGGTTGCTTAGGAGTATACTGCTCTTATGACTTGAAAACTTAGGTCTTGACTATGAATGTGGACTATGACCAAGAATGACCAAGAAGAGGTACTTAGCTTGAATGGTATTATGGGATGATATTCTTGCCTTGAACAAGTATGCTTTGAGGTGGCTTGTGAAGTAGTTCTCTTGTAATATGAAAGACTAAAGGTTAGGTACGTAAATATGAAAGTCCAAGTAAAGACAATGCCATGAATATGATTTATCTCCTATGCTCATTAACTATGTCTTATGTTGACCTGTGATGATATGATGCTTATGTTGGAGATTATGCTATGATTATGTTATTATCTCATATGTTGACTAACCATTATGAGATGTTCTTATGATGTTGTGCTAGCTTTCATACTTGGTACATTTTGTACTAACGCATACTTTGCCTACATTCTAATCAAATGTAGGGTTTCGGAGATCGAGTTCCTTTGAAGGCTAGGTTTCTAAGGAGCAAGAAGAGTTGAAGATTTTGGTGAGTCCTCATAGCTTCGAGGACAAACCCATTATTCCTTTATGTCATTTCTTTATGTTTTAGACATTGTATGGGCTACGTCCTAAGTCTTGTATTCAAGAGTTTAATAGATGGTTTGAGACAAAGTTATAGTAAAGACTTCCGCTTGCTTTATGAAAATGTTTTCGATTGTATGGTTTTAAAGAAGTTTTAAATTTTCATATGAGACCCCTTCTGGATAAAGTACACCATGTTACGTCTAGGGGGTACCCCTGGGTCGTGACAGAGAAGTAAAGAGACAAAAAGAAATAATTTTAGAAGGTTTTTATCAAGAGAAATGAGAGGCAACTTTGCTTCTCAATCGAGCACTATACAGATGGTTACCAAAGGCTTTGAAGCATAAGAGACTACCTAGAGCTAGACCCACGTATCCATGTTAGGATGTACGTGCACCCGTTAACTTCAAAAAAATTATGCATATATATGAATATATACCTTAAGATAGGACATATTTTACTAGGCACCTAAAGACACAAACTATTTTGGTGCACTGGTTTATTGCGACCTCATGGTACAAACTGAAGTTCAAAACTATCACTCCACAGAGGAAACTTAACCTAATAGAGTTATTTAATTTATATTTATACGTTAGTACATTTGTTTTATATGTAATAAAACTATCATAGGAATTAGCATTTGGTGACATCTAGCAACCGTTGGTGCACCGATCATCTTCAAATTCTGGGTTTGCATCTGTGACTACCTGCCCATTAGCGATGGTGATCATCTCTTCTTCTTTTTTTGGTCCCACACATCCTTTGCATTTTTGTTTTTTCTTTTATTCAGTATTGTAGCTCTTTTATGTCTGTAATATTCCTTGTGGTTTTGCTATCCCATCTACTCTCCCTCATATATTTTGATTGACTTGGTTTTTTTTATGGTTTGATTTGTTCGTCACTTCATTGTACTTAGTTGGCAAGAAAATTTCAGATAACTGATAAGGCCATCTCCAACCCACCTCTATTTTATTCTATATTCTCTATATTTGGAGAGTTAAATAGAGAGTGGGCACTCCAGCCACACTTTAATTCACTCTCTATTCTCCATGTATAGGGAGGTGGAGAATTACCATTCACCTCTCTATTTTACTATTTTATTATTATTATTTCTATTATTTTATAATTAACAACATTATTTTTCATATAAGGTCATTAACTAAATCTTAAACATACGCAATTCTTCTTAAATGTAATATAACATTTTTTTAAAAATATATATTATTTAATATATACTATTTTCATCCCCAAATTAATAATATTTCAACTTTTTAAAATTTTCATCACTTTAATATAATCTGATATTATTAATAATCTTTACTATGAAGAATGCACAAAATTAAAATGATAAGATGGAAATTTAAATTTGAAAATACTATACATATTACTATAATTTAAATACGAGATAACAATACAATACATAATTTTATCACAACAATTTTGCAAGCAATTTATGTTCATTAATTTGTATATTATATAATATTTGCTTGCAATTTATTTTATTTAGAAATTTAGAATAAAGTATAATTTATATTAAATAAAAATGTTAAAAAAAAAAAAATTGTTACATTAAAATTATATAAAGTGGTTATTTGGAAAACATAAAGGAAATTATATTATGAAATAAGAAAATAAAATTGAAATAGAAATAATAATGTAATATAATATTGAGGAGAGAACATGATTCTTTTTCTAGAGAGTAAAATAGAGAATTGTGTTAGAGTTGGTTGTTTGAGAAAATAGAGAACTAGAGTATATATTTAGAAAATAAAACAGAGGGCAAGGCTGGAAATGCCCTAAGCATTTTGTGATTACTAGCTCTTTAAACTAACAGCCAATTCAAGGAATAACAATGGCTTAGTTTTTACATATAAACACATTATTTGCAACCACCGACTGCCGTCCAACACAACTTCACCTTTGAGCTTGATATAAATAGCTCTACTTTATATTTGACCATCAATTTAAACGCAATTTTCCTACAATTAAATGACACAAGTCGTGCATCATCCATTTGCTCGTGCATTGCAGCAACATATTTACAAAACTAATAAATTTGCTAAATTACCAATTCTTCTTTCCATAACAGCCATGGATTTTGTCAACTACCATCACATTTGTTAGTTCATTTTTCATGATTCTTCACTACTTTTTTTCTAATTTTCTTTTGTCAAGCGTCAGTGAGTGCAGAAAGCAGTTGGTGTAAATGCTCAAGAATATCCCAATACAAGTGTCACTACTACAGCCTTCTGCAGATTAAAACAGTGTGCAAGGTAATATCAAAAATCCAGACAAATGGAATTAAAACTTGACAAGTCATTTTTAGCACATTTCCTACCCGGCCTGCAAAACTGTGCTCAATGTTCCCTTCATGGGTAAGAACCAAAGCACGTGTGAAACACCAAATACTACACACAGAAAGGTTTTCAAGGGCTAGCAGCTCCTTATGTTGCTGATTTCTATTCTTGCATGTTAAAGATGTTTTTGCACTACAAATGTACACACACACACATTGGAGCATCACGGCATTGCCACTGCTACAACTATCGGAGTAGAGGCACATAAGATGTGGACAACAAACATCAGTCATCCCAAGCGTCATCTGCGGCTCCCTCCTTTTTTATCATTGATGGGGCAATCATGTGCCTATACTTATCTTCCACATTTACCGTGGACCCTACTAAAGAGAGTTTAGACAATTCACTCCTTGCTTCTTTTTCCGCAGCTGCAGCTTCTCTCTCCTTTCTTCTTGCAGTCTAATAATGTGAAAATAACACAACTTCTCAAAATAAAATAAATGTAAGACAAACACTTTGATATACATAGCGAGAGGAAATAGGAGTGGATAGGGAAACAAACACAAGAATGAGATAGAACCAACGAGGAATACCTTTCCCATAGCAATGGTCACATCATTGCCAGAACCAATATCAGCTATTGCTCTTCTTATTTGAGCCACAAGATACTGTGAAATTAAACAAAGCAAGAAAGCACAAGTCAAAACATGAACATCAACAAATATGAACAAGAGAGAAAATGAGTAGCAAAAGGAAAGACCATATCACGATCAGTGTAGAATGAAGTAGCTCGGCCCGTTGACCCTGCACGACCAGTCCTTCCAATCCGGTGTACATAATCTTCCATGGTCTAAATTAACAAAAGAAAAGTTGCATCAAACTTTACACAGTTCTACACACTGGTAACTGGTTAAAAGTCCAATAATTAGGAGGATTCAAAGAGTCATCAGAGCATGAGCTCTTGTTTATATCCAAGATAACATATTGAATTTTTAGACCTGTATTAAATGGATAACTGAAGAGTTGCCAGGGAGAGAACTAAAGACGACTAACAAAATATGCCAGGGTTACTAGAATAACATTGTGAAGAGAACTTAAATACCAAAATTTGAAAGCTCTTCTATGCATGTGAAGCTTCTAAATCTATGTTACATGGACTCAGGTAGGGGTACAATTCTAATATGGTTAGGAGTAACTAATCCAAAGGTGTACCTACAATTTTAGCTAAGTTAATAGTGTTTTTCCATAAAGAGTAGCTCTAAATGTAACTTATTATTCTTGCAGTCTGCAATACCTTTGGAAGATCTAGGTTAATTACATGTGCAACTCCTGTGACATCCAATCCCCTAGACGCAACATCAGTAGCAACCTGCCAATCCATCGTAAGAAGTTAATTGTACAGATAGATGGAAGTTCAAAAGGCGCCAAAGAATAATCGAATCAAATTCATTTCATTGTTATTCGACACCGAATTGAAAGGGATTTAGCGCAGTTTGGTAGCACCTTCGTTTTGGGTGAAAAATGATCAAACCCTTCCATCCCTACCTATTACTGTAACGACTAATCCATTGAGATCAATTCAAATTTGACATGAAATTTTCATTTTATGAGACTGCAATCTGCATGCAAGTTGTACTGGGGGTACAGAAAAAATCATTCTTCTTTATAGTCGTATCTATATTTATAAGAAAATGCTCTTAGTTAGGGTCAGCAGAACATGGGTCGCCAAAACCCGATGTTGTAGGTTCATGAAGAACCAAGTTCACATCGCAGAAAACTGTCCACGCTTGTATATGACCCAAGGACAGTTTTGGACGGACACATTGAAGTGTTGGATAAAGATGATTCACAGTAATTTAATTTTTTAAAGGAAGCACAAATTTCTCAGATGACACAGTGGTATTTTATAAAGCAGAGTGGGAACAAATTTGCTACTTGAGAGTGATCTTGGTGATTTTTGAAGCTTTGCTCAGGACTCAAAGTTAAATGAAGAAAGAGTAGTATTTTTCCAATAAAGGAGGTGAAGCAGATTGTGACTCTCACAAATATTTTGAAGTGCAAGAAAGAAGAGTTGCCTACAGTCTACCTAGGCATGCTTTTGGGTTCCAAGCACAAAGCAGAAAAAAATTGGGATGGCATAATTGAGAAATCTGAGAAGAAATTGGCTATATAGAAGTCCCAATAATTATATCTAGGAGGAAGAGTTACACTAATCGACTCAGTAGTGGATTCTCTACCCACATATGTGCTGTCCCTTTTCACTATTCCTAGTAAGGTTTTCAAGTCTCTGGATGCTCCAAGAAGAAATTTCCTTTGGCAAGGAAATAAGATAGAAAAGGGCTTCAACTTGATCAAATGGCCTATAGTGCAACAAAGTAGGGAAAATGGGGGACTGGGAGTGAGGAACTTAAAGCTTCATAACAAGAGCCTACTTTCAAAATGGTTGTGGGGGTATGTCAAGGAGCAGGCTCTAAGGAAAGAGTTAATACATCACAAATATGGGTAACAGGATCACTGGTGTACTAGTGAAGTCATTGACACTTAGGGGTCGTTTGGTTTGAATACAAGTTATCCTGGGATTAGTTATGTTGGGATAAGTTCTACTGGGATTTGCTGGGAGTAGTTTTTATTGCTTGTTTGATTTGTCATATTCAAACTTATATCCATTGCATAATTTTTAATAATAAGTTGTTTGTTTACAAAAATACCCTCCACCTTATTTAGTTTGTTTTTTTTTTACATTTTCTTTGCAAACTTTAGTTATTCATTCTCAAAAATCAACCTTTCATGTTATTTAGCTTAAATATTTTTATATGTGCATTTCCATGATTATGCCATGTGTTTTTAAAATTAAACTTTCATCTTATTTAACTTTAAAATAAAACTTCCATCTTATTTAACTTAAAAATAAAATTTTCATCTTATTTAGCTTAAAAATAAATCTTTCATCTTATTAGCTTAAAATTAAAGTTTCATCTTATTTAGCCTAAAAATTAAACTTTCATCTTATTTAGCTTAAAAATAAAACTTTCGATCTTATTTAGCTTAAAAATAAAACTTTCGATCTTATTTAGCTTAAAAATTAAACTTTCATCTTATTTAGCTTTAAAATAAAACTTTCGATCTTATTTAGCTTAAAAATAAAACTTTCATTTTAAGTTTATCAAAGTAAAAGAAATTTTATTATTAAAGTTATCTACATTTTAATGGATACATAGAATATAATTTTTAAGTGAGTAATAAACTATGTAATTTAGTAGTGGAGTGAATATTTTAAGAGAAATCAAAATATACATAAATATAAAATTAGGCAAAAAAATCAACTTATAATATATTCATAAATAAAAATAGTATTTATAAAATGTAATTTTTTAATAGAAAAATATATTACGATGAAAACAACGATTAAGTAAGGTTGAGTGTTATTATAGTTGTTTAAAATTATATTAATATACATGAATGTATAAGTGGTGTATAAAAGAGAGTTTAAGGAAAGGGCGGGTCACAGACGGATTTCTCGGTTATCAAAAAAAAAAAAAAAGTTTAAGGGGTAATTTTGTTAATTTACATACTTTATCCTAGGATAAGTTATACTGGGATTACTATTCCACCCTCAGGGAGGGATAAGTTATCCCAGTACAATTTGTTAATCCTGGGATAAGTTATCCCATCCTGTCCAACCAAACAACGAATTAAGAGACACTAAATTTTTATCCCAGGATAACTCTCTTATCCATCACACCAAACGACCCCTTAAGGTATTGGGGTGTGGAGGACCATCAGGAACTTGTGGTTGGCTCTCAATAGCAGCTCAAAGATTATTGTGGCCAAAGGAGATGAAACTAAGTTCTGGACAGATGATTGGTGTGGCAATGAGATGTCAAGGGACCTGTTCCCTGGTCTTCTCTCAATATGCACAAATACTGATAGTGGTGGAGCTCTTGAGCTTGATTGGTGGATTCCATGGTACTAATCTAGACCAAGACAGAATAGCATGGAGACATCACAATGATGGGATATTTTCTGTGAACTGACTATAGACTTAGAGGAAGTACAGGAAGATCCACAGGGCCTTGGAACAATGTGGAGAAGTGTGGCCGCTACCAAGGCGAAGTGCTTCACTTGACTGGTTGCTAGGAAGAGTTGTCTGACTCATTCAGTAGAGGGGCATCAACATAGCATCTAGATGCCTCCTTTGTAAAGGGGCTCGAGAGACTAACAAGCACCAATTCATGCACTGTAAGGTTACTGCACAGGTGTGGGCTCTGCTTACTAGCATAGCCAATGAATACTAGACTATGCCAAAATACACTTCTGACCTCCTAAGATGTTGGATCAAAAGGGAAGGCAATAAGAGCCAGAAAAGATGTCGGAGAACAGTTCCAGCATGTATATGGTGGATTATATGGAAGGAAAGGAATCAAAGAATATTTGAAGGAAAGGAGTGTATAATACAGAAGATCAAATGGAAAGTAATTATTACTCTAGGGATTTGGTGTAAAGAACAGGATATAGAAGAGGAGATCCAAACACCCCCAAAACATTTCCTCTTCCTACAATTTAGAAGCAAATATATAAGAACCTAGATCATCTCTTTGCATCAAAAAGGGTGAAGCGGACACTTGTATTCTATTCCAATCTGGAAATAATGCTGACAGATTGCAAAAGGAGAAAAGAAAGGTTGGAAAGACAGAAGAGACCACTTTTTTTCTCAGAGTATGATTTCAAGAAAACATACTTCGTCCTAAAGGAAAACAAAAAAGTTTTACACCCTCAAGCACTACCAACTGATGTTGCTTGGGGATATTATTACTCCTATTGCCTGACATAAATCAGGGATAAGGAAATTCATAAGTAATCTGTATTCAACAAGCGAAAATATCATGAAATATTACAGCAGTAGATGTTTTAAACATACCAAGATATTGATAGGTCCATGTCTGAAATCACGAAGGGCAGCTTCTCTTTCATTTTGGCTTCGACCACCATGAAGTGCAGTTGCAAGCAAACCCTGCTGCATTAAAGCTTCTGCTACTTCATCACATTTTGTCTACACGATGATGGTGCATAGTGCCATTGTTAAAAGCATGCACTTATACATTTTTAAAAAAATAAGAGACTGAAGGTCTTCAAGAAGATAAATCAAAATTATACAACGGTCATGCAAGAACCAACTAAAAGCTCTTATCAGGAACATGGCCATAAGGATGTACATGCTGAAAAAGCCCTAGCCATTCACAAAAGCATATCGAAGGGACTGGATAGTAATCACTCATCAGTTCTAACAGGGAAGAAAATTATCAGATCAAAGGAATCCTTAGTCTTACTCTCCCCTCTAGGATCTCAAGCCTGTGCTACTGAGATCAGCCGCCTCATTCACAACAATCAAGTGGCACAAACATAGTGGTTGTAATAACTGATCCAAGAAAAAGAATAGTAGCTGTACATTACTTAAGGAGTTTCTCAAGTGTGTACAATGGGCTTCGCTAATGAGCATGTCTTTGCCTAACTGAATAAGATGGAAGGAGGATGAAGCAAATCAGATTAGTGACAGACAAAGGTAGGACAAAGGTGATGGTGACATCCTTTACACTGAAAAATTAGTTTAACTAGGAGCTGACTGGAAAAGTACAAGTGTCTTCTGTATCTTCTTCAAGAACCCCACATAGAACAGCCCCTAAGTTAGCCACCAAAATGAACTTTATGGTTTTTGCTACTGAAAAATAAACTCTTTAATGCCCTTGTGCACTTTCACATGTATGCTACTTAATAGTTAACACCACTTGTCCATTTCATTTAAATGCAGCAAGCATTCAACTAAACTACTGGGACAGAAAGCTTGCATAAGCCCTGGTTGTGCATTCTGCCTTGCTTAACTAATGCTTTAGTGTAGGCATCAAGGTATAGTACACCTTCACCAATGGGTATACCATTGGGGATAGGATCATGGATCATATAAAAACTACTAATATTGATTTTAAATGAGAAATACATAATTACCCCATTAAACTAAGACCTATTTTTTTAAAAGACACTTGAACTTTGCAGGGTCCTATTACCCCCTCTTCTTATGTAGAGTGAATTTATTGTCCCATTACGTGCCTATGTGGCATGTAGAGTGTAGTTCACTCTCTGATAGCGAGTGAGCTGAGCCAAAAGCGTAAATATATATTGATTTAAGTATTTATTTATTTAGAAATGTTATTTTTTCTTTTATTTTATTTATTTTATTTATTTTATTTATTTTATTTATTTTATTTATTTTATTGTACTTTCTCCATTCTTTTTTTTTTTTTTTGCTATCTTCTTCCCCAAAACTCAAAAGAACCCACTACTTCTTCTCTATCTTCTTCAACTTAGAAAACCCATTTACTTTACTCACTTTTTTTCCTTGTCTTCTTGCTTCTCTTTGTTCCCTTTTCTTTTTGGCATAATACATAAATTGGACCCTAAACTTGGCTTCAAATTTTAAGTATGACCTCTAACTTTCATAATGCACAAGTAGGCACTTTACTATCCAATTCTTAAACAAAAAAACACGCGAATCCAACAGCCAAATTGTGTGATATACAAACGCTCCTACGTGGCTTATTGAGCCACTCAGTGGCTGCCACGTAATTAAAAAATTACACGTATTTTATAATTTAAAAAAAGAAGAAATTAAAATACAAAAGGGTAGGGTCGTATTTTCTAGCCCTAATTTCTTAAAAAACGACCATAAATTGTGCACAAGAAGAGAAAAAAAGCTTGAGTACTAGAATTAGGAAGAAGAAGAAGAAAAATGGGATTTTGATTTGAAAAAAATAAAGATATATTTAAAAGGGATTCATTAAGGGTAAAATTGTCATTTCCGCTATTTTTTTTTTACTGTTGTGGGCCTCGAAAAATACCCCTGACGCGCCTGAATTGCGTCTCAATCACGCGCTATGCCAGGTTGGATTCGCGTGTTTTTTTGTTTAAGAATTGGATAGTTGAAGTGCCTACTTGTGCACTTTGAAAGTTAGAGGTCATACTTAAAATTCGAAGCCAAGTTTAGAGTCCAATTTATGTATTATGCCTTTCTTTTTTGTCCCTTCTTTTTTCAAAAATAATAATAATTGTGAACCTCCTTTGATAATATTGTTTTTTTAAAATAAAATAAAATAAATTATTATATAGTTCTTTAGCATCTAAATAAACAAATTTCATCGATTCGAGAGCATTATAGTATCTCATTACCTCCATCGTAATGGAGTTACGCTGCATAATTGTTTTAATATTGAAAAGAAGATGGTAGATTGAAGGTGATTATTAATTTTCAATTTATAATTTATTAGTAATTTTATTTTGATTTAATAATGATTTGATGATATTAATGGTGGAGATGAGATTATAATAATGGCGTGATGAAGGCTACTCCGTAGAATTGGCGGTGATGGTGGCCAAGTCGAGGACTTGTAGTGATGGCAGCTATATGGAGGGTTGCAAGCGAAGAAGAAGAGTGATGAAGAAAGAAGTAGAAAGAGAAAAAAAAAAATGAAGCTAATAAAATAAGAAAAAACAAAAATGAAAATAAAGATTAAAAATTAAAACATAACACGTGGCAGATAATAATTGGTGCGTGATTGCACTTCCTTTTTTGCAATTGAGGGTGGCTGAAAAGTGGGATATTTATAACACTTTAAAATTGTTTAAGGGGGTAATAGGACCCCCGCAAAGTTCAAGTGTCTTTTTAAAAAACAGGTCTTAGTTTAATGGGTACTTATGTATTTTCTCATTTTAAATCTTGATACTAAAAAAATGTGGTGTAGAAAAATACTAACTGAAAATGAAAACAGCCATAAATAAAAGAACTTCACAACTTACTTTGAATATGGAGAGCACTTTTACCCAAGAAAATTAGTAAATGGGCGAGAACTTGAACACATGAAAGGTTTCCAAGAATATTTTAAGAAAGCTAGAATTGCCAAGTGAGATCTGCTCTTTCTTACAAATAACAGTTATTGCAAAATTTTCTAGCTCATATGAAACTCATTGGTTAGAAACTTGCAATATTTAATATGAGCTCGTAATTGACTGCTTTCTTTTCTCAAAGAAACTTGGAGAAGGCTATCTGGTAGGAAGGGGATAAGACCTTTTCATTACCTCTTTAGCCTTCCCAACAATCATAAATCCATCTAGGCATTGTTGCTGTGATGTTGTCATATTTAATAAACCATGAATGGGATCTCGATCTGAGATATAGGAAATTGTACTGTGCGTCTCTATAATTAAAGTGATTATAAGTTTGTGGCCTGTATTGAATTGGCAAAGGCCTCGGAGTATGCAAGTGCTCTTCTGGCTAATCTGCAGGCTTAAAATTTTTTGATGATGAAATTTGAAAATTGAGCATGGGAAGGGTCATACTAACCTTTCATTATGAACCTGGATAAGTTCATAATATTTTTTGGTTTTGACGGACAGTTGGTTTCAACATAATTGTCAGTGCAACTATTTATTTTTTGAGAAGGTAACAACTTTATAAATAAATAATCCTTCGCACAAAGGCTGTAAGAGATAAATCAGAGTTGCAAGACCCCAAGAAACAGCAAAAACCTAGTCTAGTGCAAGTTATAAGGATCCAATGATGTCAACTATAGACTCTACCTCCTCTACCAGGGATTTTTTTCACCAAAAGTGAATCAAAAAATATACAATTCATCTTGATCTTCTGTTCAGAATTAGCTCTATCATCAAAATATTAAAGTTTCTTTCCTTACATATTGTCTACCGGATACAAGCTGGGATGAGGCTCCACCAACTCTTTTCTTTAGTAAAACACCTGGATCATTCCAGGATGCTATCATTTCTGCAGTTTCCCTAGGTGTTGTCCATATTAAACCCTTCATACTCGTGAATAGAAGTCACAGCTTGCAGGTCAGCTTGCAGTGTAAAAAGCGGTGACTGTTTGTTTCAATCTCCTTACTACATAGAAAGCACATACCTCTCCTCATCAAGCAATCATGTGTTAGAACAGCCTCTTTAACCACTAGCCAACAAAAGCATGCAACTTTAAAATAACCTTCCAGATAAGCTTCTAAAGATTCCAATTCCGTGGCCCTGAGTGTGCTTGCCCAGCACTATTTAAGGCACCATATGCTGGGTGTGCCTCTGCCATAGACCTTGGTTGTATCTCCCTTACACACAGTACAACAGAGACAACTCCACAATATCAATGCTTCACACCAAATCGGGATCGTGAAGACAAGCCCATTTTTTTCCGACTCAATACTTCTAAGAATTGAATCAAAATGACCCTTCACTTTCAGTTGAGCCCATTTGTTTCAATCCAACCTCCACATCTAACCCAAACTCCATACACATTTCATGAGACCAGAGAGGGAGAGGTAACCCCAAAGCCCTTATCTACACCCATTCGAGATGAGCAATGGCCGATAAACATCCAATTTCCGGCCACACCAATCAAGCTTCAATAAGTTATTTCTCCATCTCCACCTCCTTATTTTAGTGTGCTCCACAGATTTTCTAGAAGGTCTTTCAGTTTTGGAGATAGATAGTAGAGGCTTCATAGATAGACAGTTTTGGAGAGCCTTTCAATTTCACATGTTTTATTTAAAACTTATTTTCATACTCGGTATATTCAGCGAAGATTTGAGATTGAGTAAACTGTTTTTAAACGTTTCTTTCAATTTGATGCTTATGTATGCTTGAATTAGTCTTCCGCTTGTAGTCAGCCACGATAAGGGTTCGTTTGGGGACCAGCAATGGTTCTCGAGTGCCGGCCACGTCCAGGGTGTAGGCTCGGGTCGTGACAGATAAGTACTGAGTTTTCCATGGGGATAAGCTCTTCATTGCCTTCTCTATAATAGTCCCAGATCTCCACATATTTACGTCTCCTACCTGTGGGCATACCTAAATAAATAGTAGGTAATTTGTCCACTCCACACCCTAGAATGCCACAATGCCTGAATATTGTTAACCTATTTAATGGGGAATAGGATGTTTTTCCTCCAGTTTACCTTCAAACTCAAAACAACTTCAAAAACGACTAGCATAACTCCGATGTATCCATTATGTTCCATTTTATCTTCACAAATCTTCAGCTCACCCACTCCTCTATCACTTAACTTGAAACCCCTTAGTCAATTATTTTGGAGTGTTGTATTCACCATACTACTGAGGCCTTCCATTAAGAGAATGAATAGAAAAGGAACTAAGGGGTCACCTTGCCTGAGGGCCGAGGCCCCTTTTAGAAGGGAAAAACCAACAGGTTTTCCATTATGACAAATTTAGTACAAAGGTTGATCCACTTTAACCATCTATCTCCAAATCCCATTTGATTGAGGATGTTCAGATGATAGTCACAGTTAACAAGATCAAAAGTTTTCTCAATGTCAAGCTTACACATTAGTCCATCAGTTAACACTTCACTTCTAGTTCTTGTGTCTACACATTCACTTGCTATGAGAGTTGCATCCATTATCTACCTCCCCTTGCCAAATGTCATTGGGTGTTTGTTTACCAAGCTATCTATCACCATCTTCATCCTTTCTGCCAAGATTTTAGCCATTATTTTGTACATTCCATATATCAAGCTAATTGCCTGAAATCTCTCGGGTCAATTGCTCCTGCCTTTTAAGGGATGAGAGCTACATAAGTAATCATTCATGCTCCTTTCAAATACCTGATGATCATAAAAATATTGCATAGTGCCCATAATCTCGCCATCGACCAAGTCCCAAAAGGTTGGGTAGAAGTTTATAGGGAAACCATGAGGCTCAAGGGCCTTGTCAATGGCACGTGACTTGAAGCTCTCCATATTCTCCTCTTCATCAAAATTCCTTTGCAATCATGTCTAATCTTTTGGGGTGATAACTGTTGCATCATGGATAGTGAGCTCAGGTTTCCACTCTACAATTTTCTTATACGAAGTCTGATAAAAGCTCTGTACAACACTCTAAATAGCATCTGAACTAGTGGTGTTGAGTCCTGCCATTTTCGGAGTGTTGATAAAATTGTATCTCTTGAGGGAATTGGCCATTTAGTGGAAGTATTTGATATTTTTCTCTCCATTTGTCAACTATTATCTACCTCCCTTTGACAAATGTCATTGAGTGTTTGTTTTACCAAGCTGTCAATCACCATCTTCATCCTTTCCGTCAGGATCTTAGCCTTATCTTGTAGATTCCAAATATCAAGCTAATTGGCCTGAAATCTCTCAGTTCAATTGCACCTGCTGTTTAAAAGATGAGATTTACATAAGTAGCATTCATGCTCCTTTCAAATATGATCATAGAAATATTGCATAGTGCCCATAATCCTCCCTCTTAGCAACCTCTTCAAACTCTATAATCTATAGCTAGTTGAGTTTTCTGTACTAGTTCTTGATCTGATAGAATTCTTTGTTCTTGAATAGTTTCCCAAGAGCTAATCTGCATAGAATTTCCTTTTTCCTCAATTTCCAATTCACCTTGTTATTCCTGCTCCACTTTATTAGCTTCTTTTTTAGAAGCTTGAGTCTGTTAGCTAGGATGTAGGCAGGTCTTCCTGTATTTGGGAATGAATTTCACCATTCCTTCATCTTATCCTTAAACCCATCTACCTCTAGCCACCAATTTTCAAATTTGCAAATTTGAAGTAAGTCTTTTTGAAGTCCCAATCCCCATATGTTAGGAAGACTGGGTTGTGGTCAAAACCCAACCTTGGAAGCAAAGTTTGTTTATCCTGTGAAAATGTGTCCTCCCATTCAGTCGAGTGCAAGAACTTGTCTATCTAGATGCACTCCTGTGGCTTTCTCCCCTCCTCCAAGTGAGAGACCCTCCAAATGAAGGATGGTCAACTAGTTCTTAGTCATTTGTGCACTAAGAGAACTCATCCATTGCCCCTGAGATTCTGCTACAATTTGCCCTTTTGGACACAAACCTTGTGACATTGAAATCACCACATACCACCCTAGGCCCCTCATAATTGACTCTGCTAGTTGCTAATTCACCCCAGATCTCTCTTTTGATAACCATGTTGTAGTCTGCATAGACAGCACTGAGAAACCATGTCAACTCCTGATTTATGCCTATGAATTTGCAGGGGATCACTTGACTGCTAACTTCAATCAGTTCCCCCACCCACTATGTCTTGCCCCACATTCTTAGGATCCCTCCACTACTACCCCTAGCCTCCCCCACCCATTTGTTGGCCCACAACTCCCCTAAACCAAGTCAATTCATGATTTATGCCTATGAATTTGCAGGGGATCACTTGACTGCTAACTTCAATCAGTTCCCCTACCTACTCTATCTTGTCCCACATTATTTGGATCCCTCCACTATTATGGTATTACCCCTAGCTTTCCCCACCCATTTGTTGGCCCATAACTCCCCCCTATCAAGTTTTTGACATCTCCTTCTAATTTGGTTTCTAAAAGAACCTGAATGTTTGGCTCCCCATTGTTGGACTAATTGTTTTACCAACCTCCTATTGAAGACCCCTCACATTCCAAGATGTGATCTTGATTATCATTGATAATTAATTGGTGGTCTCCTCCCTTTTCTCAATTCACTTCTTGATTCTCCATCCTTTTACTTCATCTCGAAAATTAAATTCGTGACTTCTTTTGGAACCACATTATTGTTGTTGGCTGGTTCCTTTGCCAACCCCCTCCATTGGTCTAGGTTTTTTGAACCAAACCTCTGCTTCTTTTTCTAGAGCATCAAATAATGCCCCATATTCATTGCTTAATTTGATGATGTTGTGTTGAACCCAAGTTGTAGCTCAGGGACAAATCCAACAATGTGAAAGATAACAGGACTTCCAATCCTAGCCTTTATGAGAACTCCAAATCCATTATGGAATTTTTGTCATTGGACTCACAAAGTCCTGACAAGATTAAATGATCTTGACAACTAAGGTTCCATGAAACAATCTCATCGGCAATAAACTATCATGTTGTTGGCTATCCACAATCAGGGTCTACCACATTTAGAAGTTGAATTTTCAAGCCTATGTAGCTTATCAACAGACAATTAACTTTTCCATTATCAACAAACCATTAATCTTTCACACGGTTCATTGATGTGATGCTAGAGGTCAACATGATCACATTGCAGGTAGAAGGTCGGTTGGCTAATAACATTTGTGTGATCACTTATTGTTCCCTTGCAGCCAAAACAAGACATGGTCGAATACACAGAATAAATATTGGATGAGAAACCTTAAAGATGGTAATTACACTTAAAAAGTAGCAGGTGATTTAAACTATTGTGCTTCGCTTTTTCCTTTAGTGATCTTCTTTACTTTTTATCAGGGAATCCTTGGGACGGCAACATTAGCATAGATAGGGTAACAGAAAACTCAGAAAAGGAAAATTAGAGTACAAGAAATTATACCTTCCGTTCCACAAATACAATGGTCAAAGGGAAAGGATGGCCAGATTTTTCAGCTTGAGCAGCCTCCTCAACCAGCAAATCCAAAAGGCGATCAATCTACAAGATTTATCATTACAATAACACAAGCTATAATCTTCATGAAAGACCCATATATCTGGTGACAATTACTATCTTTTTTTAGGTGATGATGAATACATGTTCTTGAAAACTAGTTTTTCCATCTATCTAAGATTGACCCCAAGCACAAGATAGTTAATGGCATAACTATGTCTTCTCCAATAACAACATACCCAGTGTAATCCCATAGAAAGGGTCTGGGAGGGTAGACCTTACCCCTACCTCTTGGTGGTAGAGAGGTTGTTTCTGAAATACCCCTGGCTCAACTTTGTCGTCTCCATGAACAAATATTGGAAAAGAAATCTAACAAAAGTACAACTGCAAGACAAATATATGGTATATATTTGGATCTTTAGCACAACAAAAATATTAATGTTCCAGTAGGCCCTTCATATATTTCAAAAAACTATCCAACAAAGGACAGATAAAAATATGAATCATTAGTAGTTTATTTTTGAAGACACAGCACCAAGGAGTTGTTGGCAAATTGATAGCATGGACAGAACTGGAGGATTGTCCTCATGTGTAACTATGAGCACAACCTAGTGAATGGAAGAACCCTAGACAAAGGAGAATACTCTATCAGAGTTATAGCATTGTTATGCCTCTTCTTTATTTATAGAAGTTATAACAGTAGTATCTGGGCCAGCTTGCATGCACCTCAACTATTCCATAGGGTACTACAGGATCACCCGCACAAGTACCGAATAAGTCTGCGCACCAAGGCTTAGGCAGATGGAAGAGATAATCTAGCATTTATTTGTCTCTACTGGGGTTTGAACCCTGGTCTCCAAAGTTGTCGCCTACTTTATTGACCTCTAGGTCATACCTAAGGTTGCAAATGCCTCTTATTTATCATTGAAGCCCCAATAAATCCTTTCTTTGTAAAGGTGATTGTTAAATTTCTTAGAAAGAAAGATTTGTGTATGGATTCATCTACATTTATATCCCCACTTTTGTGCAATACTAGTTTTTGAGGCACGTGTGTCGCATCTGAATGCCAAACTATGTAGTACACTTTTTTTAAAATAATGTTCATATTATTTTATTTTATTTTTGATAAAGATATGTTGTATTCATCAGCATTAAGGATATGCTGGAGACCTCCAAAAATTGGTTTCCAACAGGAGAAAAAACAAAAAGGCCAATAGATTACAAAGTGCCTATAAAATCCAAAATTTGTGCAGCTTCTTCTATCCCTTCCTCTTTACACCAAAAATCAAAAGTAGTCAAGCAGTTCCATTTGACTTTCTCTATTGAATTAGCTTTGTTATCATAGCATCTGCTATTTCTTTCTTTCCAAATACACCACCAAATGCATGATGGTATTATACTCCACCACTTTTTCTTAGATTTTCTCCCCCCTCTGCTGATCCAGCAACTAAGTAGATCTGTTGTATGCTCAGGCATAATCCATTTTGTATGTGTTAGTCCCAAAAAAGGGTTCCACAATTGTGTTGTCACTTTGCAATGGAGGAACAAATGGTTGTTGGTTTCCTCAGTCTCATTACAGAGAGAGCACCAAGAGGCAATATAGAAA
>JAJOOO010023862.1:0-28119 GCA_029582685.1 Solanum piurae
TCAGTCACCATCTACGGATAGACAGTACGGTCCGTAGATCCATCTACGGACCGTCAATGGGCACCGTGGTTCCACACTTGGTCAGATTTCCCTGATTTGCTTCCATGCCTTGGCTGCTGATCTACGGCCACCATCTACCGAGCGTCAATAGACCTACGGTCCGTAGATGACTCCGTAGATGCCCTTTTCTGCATCCCTTTCAGATGTCTCTTTACTTCCGCGCCTGAACATCTTTCCTGCAAAATATGATAAAAACACATAAAGATCAATACAAAAAGGCCCTAGACACACACAACTTGTAAGTGGAATGTATTAGAAATACCGTAAACTCACGGTTTATCAGAGAGAGAAAGGAGGCATTACTCCAAGAAAACGTGCAACCAACCTTTCCTTCCCACTTCTTCCTTGAGATTTGATCTCATAGAGTTCAATTCCCATTCTCAACCTATAAACAATATGAGCTTGAAAGTTCCTTTGTAACTACCGAAACTTCTTCGTACTGGCTCCCTTACATCCCTCATTTTATAGGGAACCTCAAAGTGGCTTTATTTCATTATATTCCATCCATATACCAATTCCATCCATTGAATATCCCTTTGGTGTCACTGACATAACAAATGTCATTTCTAGTCTATCTCTTTCGGTGCTAGGCGAGGTTTGTGATTATTTTTCAATCTTTTCTATTAGGTAATCTAGGATCCTTATGCATAAAGATAATCAATTCGGACAGTGTGGTCGGACTCTATTATGGATTTTTTACCACATTCTCCATAGGGCCCTCTTATCTCTTCCTTCTCTGAGCTCTGGTTATGAAAGAAGGGACCGAGAAGAAGGTATCAGCAACAACTGGTTTTATTACAGGGCAGCTCATGATGTTCATATCGATCTATTATGTGCCTCTGCATCTAGCATTGGGTAGACCTCATACAATAACTGTCCTAGCTCTACCATATCTTTTGTTTCATTTCTTCTGGAATAATCACAAAGACTTTTTTTATGATGGATCTACTACCAGAAATTCGATGCGTAATCTCAGCATTCAATGTGTATTCCTGAATAATCTCATTTTTCAATTATTCAACCATTTCATTTTACCAAGTTCAATGTTAGCTAGATTAGTCAACATTTATCTCTTTCGATGCAAAAACAAGATCTTTTTTATACCAAGTGGTTTTCTTGGTTGGTTAATTGGTCACATTTTATTCATGAAATGGCTTGGATTGATATTAGTCTTGATACGGAAAAATCATTCTATTAGATCTAAGAAGTACATTCGATCTAATAAGTACCTTGTGTTAGAATTGCGAATTTATATGGCTCAGATCTTTAGTATTCTCTTATATATTACCTGCGTACTATTTAGGCAGAATACCATCACCCATTCTTACTAAGAAACTGAAAGAAGCCTCAAAAATAGAAGAAAGGGTGGAAAGTGAGGAAGGAAGAGATGTAGAAATATAAAGATCTTTCGAAATGAAGGGGACTATACAGGAACAAGAGGGATCCACTAAAGAAGATCCTTCTCCTTCCCTTTTTAGGAAGAAAGGTGATATCCTGACAAAATCGATGAAACATAAGAAATCTCTGATGCTTAAGATATGAGAATTGGAAGGCATATCCCTTACGTACTTTATCTTAGCCGATGTGTTGATGATCCATAAGCCCAATTCACTCATTTTTTCTTTTTTTTGCTTCTACGTCTCATGAAGGGAGTGCTAGAGCCAAAAAATGCATTCTTTAGTCAAGCAATGAGAAAGATTGACCAATCTCATCATATGCTATTTCATATTCATATGACCTCTAACTTGAACTTCCTTACTTCCCAGGGTTTCCACTGCCTAACTAGAATTCTCATTCATCGGAAGTAATGGCTAAGAGTTATCATAAGTTAACTCTGGCTTATCTACTAAAGGCTGTAACTTTGAACTCAACTCTAAAGGAAGTGACTTCAGGGTTGGAACATCATAACAGAGGCGGGCATAGAATCTATGAGTGTTTGGATTGAATCCCTTGGGACTTGAAATGGAATCTTAGTCTACAGGAATTAAGACTGGTTTGTAGCTTTCCTACCTTATCTTACCTTATCTGAAGTTGGACGGTATTCCTAAGTCGAATGACTGATCTCCGGACTCTTTACGGCTCTCAATCTCAATACTAGCTGGGGTTCAGTTCAAACTCCCTTGACTCCGAAGGAGAAGATTCTCTAGTCTGTTTTCCTGGTGAAGAATACAGGGCATTTGAAAAGAATCCCTGCCTTTGTTTGATTACCCAGATGGGATTGCACCTACGTCAAGAATCCTCAAAAACAGAGGAATCGTCGGCTCTTCTCAACTCTCTCACTAAGGGATTTTATTCCAAGAAGCCTACTTATATGTTTTATATGAGCCTAGCTTCTATTACTTAGATCAAGATCTCTGGCCGAAACTTCTAAATCACAGGTTGAGATCATAACCCAATCTAAATACATGAATTTTAAGACGCCTAAGTCAGAAGTAGTAGCTCAAGTTCTTATGGCCTTTAGTCCAAAGTAGCTTCATCAAGACATTCTTACCCCGGACCTAGGTAAGTGAAGAGTTTGAATATGCTAGAAGCATAGGGTACTGGGTAACCCCTCTTTCGGGCTACATGTTTCAAAAGATGATTCCCTGCACCCCCTTCAGGGAGTTTGTTAGCTCTCTCTTACTTCTTTAAGTATACTTAGACTCAATTTAGTCTAATTCTCTAAAGTAATACTCACCTTATCTAGGGCTTAGTCTACCTTAAAAAGCCTAATAAGTCCTGTTGCGGACAAGCATGAGCCCTACCTCTTTCGAAATATATATCATATTGTTATCCAAGAGACCCCTACCTAGCCTTTGCTTTTAGGGATAAAGCACCCCCATAACTACTTCCTTTCTGAGGGAAGACACGTATATCGATACAGGAGTTGATTTAATATAATACTGATTTTCTAAGTCTTTCTACGCCAGCTAACGGTGCCACTGACCCTGAAGATAGAAACTGACCTATCTAATAAATTAACCTATGCACTACGAATGCCGAAATTTGTTTTATATTGCGTTCATGGGGATATAGCATCGATATAGATTCCATAAAGGGAAGGGCGAACTTCCTAGCCAAGAGAAAGGGAGGAAGGGGCCTCTGCTAAGAGTTAGAATTAAAAAAATAAAGAAGACGGTCACTCTACTACTACATACTACATTTAGACTTCTTCTATCAGCCCCTTTAGGCATGATGATATGGTCTCTTTAATTGTAAGGACGGTAGCCCGGGGGAAGCTAGTATATTAGAAGGCAGTTCTTGAGAAAGTGAGATTGGTTGAAGTTCAATATGCATCATCAACTTGAGAAGAAAGATAGGGTCGAATATGATTAAGACGAATATCTCGAGTTAGAACACAGATTTCCATTCTTCTCTTACAGTTCCTCCACCGAACTCTAGTACAGAAGGAATGGAATAGCCGTGATGCGGTCTGTCGCTAAGCCCCCATCTCTCTCCTTTATTGTGAGCTATTACTCTACAGAACCAGCATAGCTCGTAGATGAGCACACTAATGAGGCCCTGGGCTGGATATATGAATATGGGAAGGTCAAAATTCTACTGTCTGGAAGTCTCCTATAGAAAGAATGATTGATTGCTTGAATGCCGGGCCATCTACTCGCGAAATCATCCCAGTCTGAACCCTCTCAGCACCTTCCTAAATAAGTGAATTGCTGATCGATCAACGGAGCGAATTTCATAAAGGAAATCCAACTCCCAGTCTCATTTACTGTAGCAAATAGAAAAGAAGGGTAACCGGAAAGCTAGCCCGCCCCAGCGCACCCAGTTTCCAATAGATTGAGTGGTCTGCGCACAACACCTCCTGACTAGGCATCTCCTCCATCCCCGTTGGCACAGTACAAACATGTCTGACTGAGAAACAACCAACAGCCTTGTTCCGAGAGTCTAAAGAACCCTCTCTAATAAAACAAAGTAGCAAGAAGGATGACTCTCGAAGGATTGGTCCTTATACCGAAACAAGGTCCCAGATCAATTTGCTGAAGCCGAAGGCCAATGAGGAAAGTTCCTTGACTTTTCTTGTAGCGGGAAATTACTATGAATAATATCTCTTCCTTTCAAATCGAAAGCTAGAGCTATTAGTCTACAATAGGGCTTTCTAACAATCAATCAATCAATAGTGATATCTCACTTGCTTTCAAATGCGATATGAGCTCTGCTAGCTTTCATATCGACTAAACTGAAATGAATTTAATCGCCTTATAGCTCACTTTGTTCCCTTACTTATTATGTGACTCAGCTTCCCCTTTTCCTTCTCTACTCCTACACTAAAAGGGAAGTCCTGAAGGCGCATCTCTTCCGATACTCTTGTTGAGTAAGATGTTATTCTTGCCTCTCTAGCCTCTAGCAAAGCAGTAGAAATTGTCTAATCTACTATTCTAAAGCCTCTTTGAATCTCTTGCAGTAATAAGGGCAATAGGTCTTTCTTGGAAAAGATCCTTCTCTCCAGATCGTAAGCAAGGATTTTTGATGCGCAGAGAGGCCCTAGCCTTAAGCCCGCTCCCCGATTTCTCTGAAGAAGGACGAACTGATTACAACTACACAGTAACCTCTCGAAGATTGGCTCTGCGTTCAAGTCAGCCTTTCTGAAAGGTCGATAGCACCAGAGATTATGGTTCGCCAATGGAATGATTTTGACAGATATTATGTAGCTGATGCGTTGAGGACCTTCGCAAGAAAGATAGATATATGATATATTCGGCTAGCTCTTGCTACGGAATCCACTTAAAGTCCCTAGTCTAGCACGACCTGACTGATAACCAATTTTGAGTCCATCATTTTCTTTTATAAGCCTGATTCCTCGTAGAGTCACCGTCTTCTTTTAGTTTAGTGGAAAGGTATAATCTAAGCAAAACCCTTTTACCTTAGTAATTAGGAATAGGTCATTTATGCGTTGTTCCCATCTACCTTTCTTAGTGTGATTTCGCGATGATCATCAGTGAAGCTGGTTCTTCTTCAAGATCATTGGTCTCAGGGTAAGTAGGTGAGTGATCCGTGGAAGGGTTTGACAGTAACTGTTGGCTAAGAGCCCAAAGCCGACAAGCAATAGCTCCAATTGGGGGCCTAGAACCAAAGGAGAGAAAGTAGACGTATCTACAAAAGATAAGCAAAACTGGCGCAGAAAAAGACGCATGTGCTTGTCAATTAGACTATACAATATAGAATTTCCCACAGTTTCACCCTTCATATAAAGAATAAGAATCCGTTGTTCCATAATCTCCTAAAGAAGCTAAATCCTCATCTTCATCTGTGTAAACAGGCGGACACATATGAATCTAGTGAATCTATATTTGAATACCCATCTCCAGTCGAATCTGCTTCATAAAATGAGATACCCTTCTCATATAGTTTTGGAAACAAATAAATGAGGACCCGCCCGCCGACACGAACTCTGAAGCAAAAGCATAGGCTTCAGATGTTTCTAGGGCTTGAGTAAAATGCAAGAGGCCTGTACTTTCTACTTATTAGTCTCGTTATAACCGTCTGGGTCTAGAACCTTTGGACTATCGGTTGAGCCTCTTGCTGAAGGCCATCTCTATCTACTGATCGGGGTTCTCTCTTTACTACCAAAATACCCTTTCTATCTTTTGATCTTGGCTCATCAGTATGTAAATTCATAAGAAAGACCCGTACCCTATCCCTAACGCTGCCGGTTTGGCTTACTTGGCACCGGGATGAGAATTCTCCTTACTTCTTTGGATGGTATAGATGGTATAGTACAATAAAAATCTAGCCTCGAAATATCATAAGAGAAGAAGGGCTATTCAGGTTTCCAGTCGTATGTTTGGTTCACTAGGTTCTATGACTGCAGCGCTCAATCATGGTCAAAAGAAGAGTTTGTTCCTGGCTCAGAAGCAAAGCTAGCTATATGCTTAACACATCCAATTCAAACGAAATTTTCTTGGAAACAATTTTCAATTCAAGCGCAAGTAAACATAAATAGGAAATCCACAAATTCGAGTCACGGGAAAAGACCCACCACTGATTCATTCAATTACAGCAGATGATTCAACAACTTCGGATGGTAGAGTAGGGTCAGGCTTGGACGAATGCAACTTCAGATGTGAACTCCGTACTAGCCAGTAATAGTTGAGAGCCTCGATCGACCCAATCCCTAAAGATCAGATTGAAGCCATGAGTAATTACTTTCTTGATAGTACCCCTTTACACTCACGGGATAGATAGAGGCAGGAAGCCTACCGTTTTATATTTCTATTATAGGCAGTTAACCAACCCCTTCTACGAATAACCTATTGGCAAGGTTGATGGGTATGTTGCGAGACTGTATTCACCATCGATCATTCCAGCTCAACATATCGAGGGCCGAATAAGGAATTCGGGGTAGGCTATTGGAGAAAAATCCTCTCACTACCTTTATCTTTCACTTCACTTTTCTATCCGGAAATGAGGAGTATCTTAGCGGAAGCCGTTACGTTAGCTTAACTAAGAGGCCTGATCCGTCCTAGCAGATTAGTCTCAGACCTACTCTCCTCAGCAGTTGCTGTCGCTAGCGGTAGTCCCTTATGCCTACTCTCTGCAACCCTTTCGTATCATCAATAATCAATATAATATTATAATAAGTTCATTCTAAAGGATTCTGAGCAATCTCAGTCAGCGTCTGCAAGCATGCAAATTGACTCCATTTTTTGGCATAGTAGGTAATGTGTAGTCTTTTAGTGATTCGGTATTTGGCTCAGCTACAATGATCTTCATCAACAATCTAAGTATTCAATCATTAGCAGTTGTTACGCCGATAAGTAAGGAAATAGTCAAAATGCTATTCCTCAGTTTGTCTACCCAACCAGACCTAGGACCTGCAATGCCTGTAAAAGTAAGAAGTGCAGGCTTGCTTTCCAATCCACTCATTGTTATCTGATAGCCATTGGATATTATCATATATAAATAAATGCTTTTCGGGGAATCTTTCAAACGGACTCTCGTTGATGCACAATCTGGACTTGTCAATCGTTATTTTATATGATGAGTGATTTATTGAATTTCTAGTCTGTCAGTGAGAGAGGTGATAACTTCGAGAAAGTCCCACCCAAAGAGCTTAGCCAAGAGTGGACCAGGCCATATGGCGGTCCCCCAAAGCCGGTCACCGGGAGCAAAGATCCTTATCAATTCTTTAACTGCAGATAACAAGCATCCAAAACTCAGAAATAGTTTCATATGGAAGTTCCTCCCCGCTGAAAGAGACCGAAGAAGGGTCAACTAGTGCTTAGAGTTCAGTGCGAAGCGGAAGCACTAGCTAGTATGGTTGTTAATTCAAGTAGGCCAAGTACACAAGGTTAAGTAAGAAAGTGAACAAAGTAGATGGAAGATAAGAGGAGCGCTTAGCTTTGATTTAAGAATACTTGATATCATAACTATAAGAAAGTATCTTAGTGCACTATTAGTTCAGTTAAGAGGTACTCATTTTAGTCAACTAGTACCAGTCTCAGTTCAATCAAATTAGTGGGAGTGTAAGCGGGAGGCATCTTACTGATATGAAAACACCTAGGCGAATGAAGTGTTCATGCTTCTTAATAGTAGTTGTCCATGAATTACTCTGATTCCAGTCAACCAATCGACCCAAGGGTTGAAAGCACGGTTCTTAGAAAGTAGTAATTCTAGTCGTAAGCCAGAGAAGCAATTTCTTCTGTAGTATAGCTAGTCAGTGATAGGAAAGGAAAGCTCGTTTCAAGTGAGTGAGCTCTTAGGGATGTACAAAAATCTTATCTCCCCTATCCCTAGGATAGCGCGAAATCATTCACGCGAACCAACTCAAGACTCGAAGTCTTCTTTCATAATCCTCAAGATAATCTACTCTACTGTGCATGCTGGCTCAGATCGGGGATCAACTTTCCTTTATCAGTAGCGGTTTTGGCCGATGCAAGATTCCGGACATAAATCTGAATCGACCAACTGGCGCAGTAGTACGCGACAACTTTTTCTTTTGTTGCACAATGGAATCACCGAAAGAGTACCAGAATAGAGAAAATGAAAATGCTTTTTTTTTTCAGGCCGATAGAAAAAAAATTACCAATCGCTCCCTGTGCTCTATCATAAGAGAAGGAAGAGAAACACTGTCTGCTCCCAAATTATTTAACTGGTGATCAAGTATTGACAAAAGATCTTATTAGCTTAGGGGCGTAGCGATAACTCAAAACCTTCCTCTCTTAGGCTTACCAATATTGACTAACTCATAATCTATTTATTCCTAGATGCCCGGCAAGAAGCGAGAAAGACCTGAAAGGCGAAAGAATCTAAGCAGTGTACTCATTTATCCCATTCCTTATCTCAGGTTCTCTTTTGGTTCTACTATCGGTTGTATTGTGCACTCTTATATAAGAAAAAATAAGAAAGAGAAATGGAAGATTGATCGCACTGATCCTTTGTTGGTGCATTTTGGTCTTATGTGGAGGGTTTATGACACAGTGGCAGTGAGGGGTCTTGATTTCATGGTATCTATCTTGGAATCAGCACCTGGACTAGGTCAGAAGAGTAAGTATAGGTTTTTATCCCTCTGGTCCTCTCAACTCATACTTAGGAAAAGGGTCCATCTACATATGGGAATAGTGAAAGATCTCTTGCCCTTCATCCCTTGCTTCTTATTCATTCTCTCTCAAAAAAATTAACGATTTAGTTACCACTAAGAAAAGAGAGGACTTCTTCTTATTCCCAAGAGAAAGCTCTTTCTTGTTGAGATTTATCTATCGATATTGAGATTAAATATAAAATGTCATAGAATGATCACAGAAACTTTATCTTGCTATCCAATTTCTTTACCAGAGTTGGGGTTCGGTTCTCTGTTTTGAGCATAGCATTAAGCGACTCTTTCTATCATTCGGAAAAGTGGCCTAGCTAACTCTTCTATTGATCAAACACTTGGTTTCACCTCTTCATTTCAAAGATTGACTTTGGTCCTCAAGAAAGGAAGAAAAGACCAAGGAGTTGTCATGTTATTCAGAGGAATCAAAACCCTTTCCTTATCTGCGTAGATCTGACACTGCTGGCAGGATCGAACATACTTGATACAATCATGTTCCATAGTATCCCATTCTTTATGGAGAAGATCATTTGGCCTTTCAGTTGTTCGAGATCTGATGGACCGGGGTGAATCCTATCCTGACAATTTTATTTTTTATTCGGAATGGCGACATTCTCTACTTTGATTTTTGGTGCATTTAGTGGGGAAATAATCCCTTCCTATGAGTGTTCCAACCCATCACGCTTGACCTCATTGGCATTGGAAAATTCATTCGAGATACAGGTCTTGTCGGAGCCTTGGCTGGTGCCCTTGAATCCTCCATGAGGAATAGGATCTTGCGAATGGAAAATAGAGATTGCATTTTTCTCTTATATAAGGATAGGGGAGAATATTGGTCAGAACCCTTTTTCAAGGAGTTCTTTCTAATCATCCTGACTTGTTCGAACAGTTCCCCTACAATCCTAAAGAAGCCTTTATGGGCTTCTTTTCTTAGACCAGAGGCGCGACCAACAGCTGCCAGACTTATATGTATGGGAAAGAGACGCTCTGGAACTCAACTGGTTAGATATAGTGCCGTAGGGGCTCCAAGACGGGGGGCCCACCTATGTCAGAAAGACGATTTTCTTATTGTAGAATGAGCCGTATAAAAGTCAAATGCTTTCCGTTGGTCAACAACCAACTAAATCTATACTTTTTCACTACTCGTATAGGCTTGACGGAGTGAAGCTGTATTGAGGGAATCTTTTTTTCTCAATCAATCAAGAATGCATAAAAAGGCCATAGTTTTCTATGGACATCCAACGTCACGTGATGTCCAATTTTTGGTTAGATATGGGAGTGATATGACTTTAGATAGTCTGTCAAGTACCTCTTCCACGAAGTCAAATAGGGAAAGCGCTCCGCCTGACCTTGACCACTTATTTAAAAACATTTGTGTGGAATACAACAGGTGTGTCCATGAAAATGGGAAGGTATTACCCCCGAAATGGACCATGCCTAACCTTGTTCGGATAGTGCTTGGAGATGAGTCTATTCAGCACGACTTTCTGACGGAAGCCTATTATGATGTGCTGTTATATGGCCGTCATAGTTGGGGATGCGAGGAGCTATTGCAATTTATCGATCTAATCAACTATGTATTTTAGCTGACGTATTGTTTCACATTTGAATTTCTCTTACATTCTACGTTCCCAAAATGGATCGTATCAAATATTTCACATTTTCTATGATTATCTCTATTTCAGGTATTCTGGGAATCCTCCTAAATAGACAAAATATTCCTATTATGTCAATGCCAATTGAATCAATGTTATTAGCTTTGAATTCGAACTTTTTGGTATTTTCTGTTTATTCAGATGATATGATGGGTCAATCATTTGCTTCATTGGTTCCAACGGTGGCAGCTGCTGAATCTGCTATTGGGTTAGCTATTTTTGTTATTACTTTCCAAGTCCGAGGGACTATTGCTGTAGAATCTATTAATAACATTCAAGGTTAAAGATGACTCCTAAAGAGTTACCAAAATACGAACTTTTCTTCTCTTTTCTTTCTATTCTTTCTTTTTGATACTTGGTTAGCAGGGTCATGGCCTTTCTCGCTGGGCGAGCGCATCCGATTCTAAAGTACTTTCTTATTCTTAAACCATTTCCCATTCATTTGCTGAAAGAAAAAGATCAGGCTTTCTAAATGAAATTGAGTTCCACGAATATGCAGGTTAGAAAGATGCTATTTGCTGCTATTTTATCTATTTGTGCATCAAGTTCGAAAAAGATCTCAATTTATAATGAAGTAATGACAGTAGCTCTATGTGTTATAGGCTTTATCATATTCAGTCAGAAGAGTTTAGGTAATACTTTAACAGTGACTCTTGATGGGAGAATCTCGGCTATTCACGAAGAATCGCAACAATTCCCCAATCCTAACGAAGTAGTTCCTCCGGAATCCAATGAACAACAACGATTACTTAGGATCAGCTTGCGAATTTCTGGCACCGTAGTAGAATCATTACCAATGGCACGCTGTGCGCCTACGTGCGAAAAGATAGTGCAAGCTTTGTTATGCCGAAACCTAAATGTTAAGTCAACAACACTTCCAAATGCCACTTCTTCCCGTTGCATCCGTCTTCAGGACGATATAGCCATAAAAATGCATGTCTTAGTAGGGAAAATACTATTCCCCCGGTGTAGCTCGAAAGCAAAAAGAGTAGAATTTATTCGAGAAAGCTTGGTGGTCTTAAAAATGGTTCGGGTGGGGTATTCTCTTAAGAATAAAGAATTCGAATAGAATCTAATTCATGATCATGCTAACAGAAGAGCGGATCCAATACCAAGACGCTTGAGAGAAAGGTCTAGCCTTGTATATACGCTATTTCTATTTATGTTAGAGGTGGCCAAAGCTAGAAGCAAGATTTCTAGTAGAATATTCAAAGCTTTTGAGTAAGTAAGATGGATGGATTTGGAAGCAAGTGAAATAACTAGTTGCATAGATATAGATATAGAGAAAGTCGTTTCTCTAAAGACTGTGATATTAGGGTTTTGAGATCTGTTCTGACGTCGAACATGTTTTCGACCCGAAAAGCTCCACAAAGCTGTCGTATGGGGGTACTACGAGGCCCATGACTTTCTTGATCGCCTCATTCAGGTTTAGATGTGGCTAAAGTGTCTCCGAAGGTAGCGTATATTACGCTCAAGGTCTCTCAAGCCTCTTGTTGTACCAATGTCTCCGTTTTAGGGTTTAAGGAATAAGGTAATGAAATTCCGGTATGGACTTTTGTTGTGGTTACGACAGGCGGAAAGCAGTTCCCTAATTGTCTAATTCCTCCTTCCCCTTGGTATCGGTAAAGAGGTTGGTAAGCACTTCCTAAATAGATTCCCTTATCTTCCCCGGACACCGAACAAAGAAAACCCTGGCTTCACTTGTCGTAGTAAGACCCCCCCCTCTTTAAGAGTTCCCTATCGCTCTGATGAACCTCTTTCCTCCTGTTCTCTAGAGTTCAAGAACAGATTCTTGCCTATCCCTTATTTGACCATTAAGTCCGTTTTCCACTAAAGGCAGCATTCAAAGCACCTATATTGTAATATGTAAGAGGAAGGACGACTAAGGAACTATGCTACTATTGGCACCCCAAACTAAAAACTACAACTGGAAATCCAACTTTAGGTGGTCATTATGATCAGAAACTCACTCTCTGGAGAATTTTATTGACCTCGCATATAACATGGGGAATCTGGTTAGCACCCATATTTAAGAATAAAAGAACAAAGACTTGACTGGACGGTATTCACGAGCAGATGACAAGCATGAGTGAAGAAGGGTCTTATGTTACCATTTTTGGTGGTAAAGAAGATGTTCTTGTTCTTCCATTCCCCAAACCCACTTCAGCTTTCAAGATTGGGTTGGTGTTCCGATAGGCGAGAGGTGTGAAGCCAGATCGTACTAAAGACAATGAAAAAATTTGGAAAATGATAGATTTCCAAAAAATAAGTAAAAGCAGAATGAAAGACAGTCCTATATTGACAAGGACGAGCTTTTTCACGAAGAAAGCTTCGCGCCCAACTGCTTGTATATCAATCGGAAAGAAGCAGCTGCAAATGCTATCAGTGGTTCTTCCTTCCTATCCTATCTGTCTATAAAAGTTGCTTGATTCGCCCCATCTTTAATAGGACTGGACTAAGTTCGGGCAGATCTCCTTCCTATTTCATGGATGCATTGCATTGAGAATTGACTCATCGGATTAACCATTTAGATGGAGAGTCCCTCATATTCCATTTCCTTGGCAACTGAAATAGATCTAAACGGATTGTGTGGTACCCCGGACAGAATAAATTTCAAAATGAATTGAAAAGAATATCAATATAAGGCCCAGATGTAACCTGTGCGGAGAAATCCTACACTCCCCTGTAACTGCTTTCTCATTGGCTCCATTAGGGTTCGTAGTCTCATCCTGAAAACATTTTTTTCTTTCTCCGGATTTACTTTCAACTTTCCCTGCTATCCCATCATCAGGTCAGTCAATATCAATAGTGGAGGAAGAAGAGTAGTACCCTTTTTTCATTTAGTCTTAATAGTTTAATAATTCAACTAGTGGTCTTCTTGCCTAAAAAAAGGATTCAGCCCAACATGGGCAATGATAGACAGATCAAAGATTTACGTAGTCCTTGTGTGCTTGTTTTGTGCACCGGCACAACAGAATTCAAAGTTGCACGGTGTACTAGCCCTAATGGAGTCAGACCCAACCACACTCTCTTAGTATAAAGCGGAGCAGGATCGTTGGCCTGATCTGACTACCCACCCAATCACCCTGGCATATGTTTCTGAATCAACTGCATCGTAAGCTGCTATAGCTCTTGCCAACTACCCTGGAAATGAAAAAGATACTCTATCCTCAACACAAGAGATGCACAACACGTGGGACTTATCTAAAGAATGACGACTTTTGATTCTTCACTTCAAGAGGTAGAGTCACTGTCCAACCCTACCTATATAAAAGTAAAAGAATTGACCACTAGGTCCCGAGCAATTCTACTTTCTTTCCATTATCTAATGCTCATGCGTCCTCTTTCTCCCATTCTTTTAAAGCTTTCAATAAATCCTTCTTAGCTGTGGAAGCAACCACCAGTCTGTTAGAAAGTTCATGCATAAGTTGTCGGATCCTCAAAAAAAAGCTTTTATGGGGATTCGTTGTTCAAGTTGAGTTTTCTTATTGTCCCTTCCAAGATATCCCTTCTAACTTCCCTATTTCCAAAGGAATAAAGAAAGGTCGAAAGCTCTCTTTCGAGAGCCTCTTTTGTTGGGCTCGGTGGCCCTAATCTCAAGGCTAGATACAGATCCCCCATAGCCTGTTCATCATGAGGAATGGCTGGCGAAGCATCAGGATTTCCTTGATCCATTCTCAAGATCTCAGGCCCCCCTACCAACTCACTCCCGGTGACATTAGAAACTACCTCATTTGGGCTGGAAATAATATAACTGTCCATAAAACAAATCATTGTTATGTTTTCGGTCTCGTTGAATAAAATGCAATCGAAATGACTTACTAGCCACAATATATCCCCAACACAACCTACATTCACAAGTGATAGTTGTTTAGAAATTGAAAAAAAATTGAGACTCAAATGTAATGATACGTATTATGTGATGTTTTGGGATTCTTATAGTTTCTATTATATAATAATTGGGATCATAGAGAAAAGAAAATGACAAAACAAAAAGGACAAAGGAAAAAGAATTGAATCTCACTCATTTTCAGGTAAGATTTACTTAGCTCGCTCCTTGCTGGCGGATCGGCATACCAATAAAATGAAAAGCGTTATCGGATTGGAAACGATGACTTAAGCCTCTTTCTTAAGGGCCTTTAAAGACCGGCCATTATCGGACTCTTCTTATGCTTTTTTGTTTACCGGGATTAGATCGAGGAAACCAGGCTTGAAAGGCCTGAGTCTTCATTTGTAAAACTTTGTAGGATGGGCCCGTGCATGTATGCTTGGGTCTTCTTAACGTGCGTCATTTGATGACTCAGTGCATGAATGTCATGACTCCATTGGCATAGGCTTAGGCCAATTTTGTAAGTGGGCAGTCTTTGGCAGGCCTGGAGATTAAATTAAGGGGAGCAGTCTAATAAATTGACTGTTGGTGGAATCACGCTATCTTAGATTAGTGATGATAATTCAATATATCGGAAAGATGCTAGGCAAAAATATTAGTAAGAATAGGAATTGTTAGATTTCCTGTATCGGAGAGAGAAGCTGAGTCGGAATGAGGGAATTGTTTCTATGCTTTTCTCAGATAATGCGGATTAAGAGTGAAGCTATCGTGCCTAAGGCGAAAGGCTCTGTTCGGCTCGATAGGTGGCAGATTCAGAACAAGATGATAAAGACACGGGGGAAGTTTAGTTATTAAGTTCCTTTATTAAGGTAAGGATAACATAAAGAGAGGAAATATATATATATATATATATATATATATATAACTATTATTTAGTTAGACTAGTGACCAATAGCTAAAGAAAGTGAAAGAAGTAGAATCAAGCCATTCATCTAAAAAAGCTTTTTGCTTTATTTAAAACTTCTCGAAGTAGAAAGAGAAGCCCTTTTCAGCAGGCATCCAGGTTCGCAACTATACTTGTCTCTTACTTTCCCAGCGGAAAGCCAGATAGAACTTTGACTAGAGCAAAAACCCGGAGCTTGACTTTAACTAGAAGAGAAGATCAGAAAGCACCTACTTGATGAGCAGGAGCAGTGAATAAAGACAGACTTTCACACGGGAGGAAGTTCTATTCTCTTTATAAGAAAGGCAGATACAAATGTTGAAAGAACTTTCATTTAACTAAGCTTTCTTACTTTCAACTTTCAGTACAAGTCTCTCCTCTATCTAGTAATCTCGGACACTGTTGGTGCTTTATGTTGTCCGTGGGAAGGAAGTGGAAGAGAAAGAAAGTAGCTGCAATTGCTTGAAAAAAATCAGTTGAATCATTAGGTGGGATAAAAGGAAAGAGTGTACCTGCGCTGCTCAATGATTGGATGCGCAATCTTCCAGCTTCATGGGCTTGATCAGGATTCGAGGATGCTCCTTGGCTCTTTTGCTTCTTTCGAAGATCATGTCGAATCGCTCTCTCATACTCCTCATAGGTCAGCCCTGGTACCACAGAGGCCGTGGCCACAAATGAGGGATGATTCCAATTTGCTTCATTATCTTTTTCTTCATCAGTGACTACTGCTCGAGACCTACCCTTGTGCAAGTGACTGACGGGGGGAAGCAATGGCTCAGGGAGGGAAGGCGCAGTGCAGACTTAGTTAATCACGTAATCGTAGTAAAGTGTTGTAAGTGCAATAACTTATCCAAGTTAGAGAGTGTGAGAACAAGAATTCGAGCATTCACTTTATCGAAAAACAGACTGACTCTCTAAAAAAGGAAAAAACTTTAGAGTCTTCTCAGGAAGCTTGCCCGCGGCCAAGATAGGGTATTGCTTCCACAGAAAGAGAAGAAACTGCACTCGAGAAGAAGGGCTCACGCTCGGTGATTCAGGAATACTGAAGAGCAGTCCCAGTTGGCAGTGATCCCAGTCCTGCTTGGCGCGAGCAATAAGAGTAGAAATCTGCGAGGCACTCCCTATCTCTTCCCTTTCCATGGGGCACATGCCTTAGGAACGTAGGAACCTGCTAGCTATTGAAACTATCCTAACTTTTTTAATGGGAACTGTGTTGACTTGCTAGGGGTAGGGGTGAGGATCTAGCATCCCAGCCTGAATTAGAGGGGAGCTCCAATTCGAAGCGTGGGCAACTAATACTAAGGAAGGCCCCTTTCTATATCAGGGAGAGTCTGAAATAGTGTTTTGGAATTCATCGATATCGGAGTACAAATTTTGCAGGTACTCTAACGGATAGAGTTTTTTCTACGGCATATTAAGAGCCATATAGTCTCCCGCCAATCAAAAATCCCCTAACATTATCAGGTAGGCCTAGAATCTCTAACTGCGCGAATCAAATCAAAGCGTTCTCCAATAAGGGAATCATGAGATGTAGTGGTATCTATCCTCAGTCTATGGTTTCGATTGTGGGTGAAAAAATGAATGTTACTATTACTCTTTTTCACCTTGAGAACCAATGAAAGTTGTGAAAAGAAAGAATGGCCTAGAGGGTTTATATGGATAGCAGTGAACTGAGGACGATGTGAAATAAATGAGGATATTTAATGTTTTATGTTTTCTAAAGAGTCAACGTTCAACGAAAGAAAATTAAGGGCTGTTACGTGTCCCATGAACTTCTATCGTAACTGGATCTCCTACCGTCTGTCTATCTCTTATCGGGAAAGCACTTTTGTTTATCCTTTAGTGTATGATTTGACTCAACTCAATATATCATGCCCATCAAAAAACCCACTGCAGTTGTACCGGCGAAGTGAACCTAGAATATTCAGTCAGGTGTTTTAAATATGAGTACACCCGGAAATCAGCCAGCCCTCATCCTCTTGGGATGCAACCTTACCCCCTCGTACCTCATTCTACCGTACTCCATACCCCCGCATGTCTTAAGGGTGGATTGAACACACTGATTGGATTTTTTTCCTCATCTAAGAACCGGAAGCAGGCATTCTCTAGTCCTACCAAATTCCCAGTATCACTCGAGCAGCAGATATGAGACCAGTAAGAGCGGATTCAGGACTTTCACCCTGGCTCGGCTCATACTCACATTCGCCCTAATCAATATAGAGTTGATAGTATGAATAGGAAAGTATATATTAACTAGCCATAGGCTATCCTAAAAACGATCTCTATAATAAGGAAAATAAGGAGAACCCTCACTCACAGAGGATTCGATAAGAGTCTATTAAATCTAGCACACTATCCTTAACACAGGTAAATCGGTCTTTCTTTTTATCATATGGTATTCATGTGGAAGAACTAGGCTAGAAAAGAATCCCTCATTCATTCATCAATTTCATTGCCTCTTCCCTGTCCTAGGTGTGGACGAAGAACGAGACTTCTCTAAGATCCGATTCCATGGTATATCCCTCTTCTATTGTTCTTAGACGGATCTCTCACTCTTGATGAAGAAAAAGACTTCATCTTTAAAGATCTGATCTTGTCTTCACTCACCGATTCCTTTAATAAGAGGAATGCCCGGAATACTTGGTAACCTTTTTCTTGCTACTGGTTTATTCCTGTCCCACTTCTGCTTTCTTCATTCCCCGGCTTGCTTGCGTAGTAAAAAGATAGAACGCGTCTATGGCAGATGGAATACGAGATCTAGGCAAGACTTTCTTCCTTTTTTAACTTAAAAGCTATGTAAAATCCTAGGTTTCGCTTTATAATACCAGTCATTAGATCCGGCTATCGCTGCAAAGTGATAGCGCCATCGAAAGATAGAGTGTCAAACAATCCAACTTCCATACCTAAATTCATTCATCCCAATGCTTTTCCATTCCCTGATTCGTGCCTCCTTACTTTAACTAAGACTTTTTGAATAGTGGCTTGACTGGATTTCCAGTTGGGAAAGATAAGAAGAGCTTGACCGATCCATTCTGAAAGGAAGAAGCACACTGCTTAAGATATAAAGCATAGTGCAGCCACTCCAACTTCCGTCCTATCCTAATAACAGACCTGGATAACAGGTAAGCTCCAAAACATAGTTCCTTGGTTAGACTGTCAGTGATGATGAGAAGAACCTTCTTCAGATAACCTCCTCGAGGAACTTTTGGCATCACTACCTCATGGCGATCTTACTGAGTATCCACCACATCCCTTTCCAATGATGTATTCTGATTGGTTTTTTCCATGAACTCTCTTGGCAAAGTCAGGATCATCTTGCAATCCACCTTATCTGGTAATTTACCTAACAGAACTTGAAACTTTGGCTCATTTTCTTTATTCTTTAACCTGGGTCTGACTGCTTGACTCACCAACCTTCAAGTCTTCCTCCACCAGGTCATCTTCCGGAACCAAGCCTTCTGACAGAAAGGTCATCAGAAAACTCCGTTGACGAGGCCTGTCCCTTCTCCAGCTTCTTGTGGTATTTCCCAGCCTTACCTTCTTCTAGGTACTTTACCAACAAACCAGCATTCTGTTTCTTCTCTGCTTCAGTTTGTATTTTTAATTCCATTACCTTCTTCCTCAGCATCCTCATTTTCTGGGTTCTTGTCAGCTTAGATGATGTCTGTTATGCTGGACTCTCTCCTATAGCCTCCTTCTCAGGTCTCGGTTTCTGTGCGGCATGAACCCACATATCAGTTGGTGGGACAGTAAATGGTGTTTGAAATAGCCATTGTTTATTCAATCGAAATTTCACAAGAGAAGAAAGCTTTTAACATGGGTCGGCGTATAGCCTACTCCATTCTATCTATGACGCATCTGATTAACTGAGAGAAATCCTGAGTAACGGGAGAGATTCTCCACACGAACGAACGACTCGCCAAGTTCGAACTGACATAGGTGAATCGGACCAACACTTATCAACCACTAATAAGGAGTCGCTTTGGTTACGCAGTTTGGTTAGCAGGCAGGCCGCCTTCCTACATCTGCGGACCGGTATTCCATACCCTAGGTGGGTCGAGCGCTGCTATTTGTACTTTCTTTTGGGAAAATCTCGATTGAAAGAATCTCCTTCGGCTCCACTACAGTCGCCAAAAAAAGACTCTTTTTCTCCTGCTATCAAGAATCAGGAAATGCGGAACTTTTTCTCTTCTTTAAAACGTCCTCAAATTCAAGGCTTATATAAAGCGCTTTAACGAATGACGTAAGATGATGCCCGAAATAAGTGAACTAACCTGGCATTCAATCTCTTTTGTCAGAGTTTTTGGGGTATTGCTTACAAAGACGCTTACAAAAACTAGCCGAAAGCCCTATCTCAGAAAGTGGCTACTAGCTCAAGTGCTGGTGAAAACCTCGCTTTTTAGCGATAGGAGGGTTTTCCAACTAAGCCAAAGATTTAAGCCGACGGTCCAAGTACAAGAGAAGACTTTATAAGCCGCTTACTCGGAACTTTTTCTTTCCTATCCATACCGCTTTCCTTCATAGCAGCAAAGGAGAACGCGATATTGATTCAGTCGGAGGTATACTACTTTTCTGATCAAATAAACCCACTACTCAACCACCCACTTGTGTGTCTGAGTCAGTTCTGGCAGTCACCTTCATTGAGTTAGGTTAGTGTGCTTTGCATGCTTTTCTCGAAGCTCATATTGAAGCTCGTCGGTCAAGAAGTTGCATTTCGCTAATCTAACTTTGTTCGAGTGGCTTGGTCATCTGACAATGACATCTTTTTCTCTGCTTTAGTCCTAATTTCCATTAGGTCATGACATTTTTTTGATTATATGATTATCAGGTGATCAAGAAGACCTAATCAATGAGATTTGGAGCGGTAACTTTCTTTATTACTTCTTCATTTCATGTTCTAACTCCCAGTAATAGAATAAGAGACCTACACTTGACACTTGCTATCTTGCTTGATGACTTTCTTTCATATTGGTTTCAGGTTCATACTCTGCTCCCTAATCCGGAAAGATTGTAAGTCAATGTTCCCAGGGTAGGAACTTCCACTTTTCTTAGTCAAAGTATGGGCTTAGGCTTTGGTTCAGGACTTTGAATCGATCAATCGAATGGGAAAACACCTTTCCTCTTTCGCTTTCTCTCAATTCCTGCTCATGTGGCTTCCCTTCCGAGTTCATTTCATGCCCCCTCCTGTTACTCTGTCCCTGGCATCACTTTCTTCCCCTTCATCTTCGGGCAAGCGGGTGAGCTTAGGGCCTATTTCCTATTTGATTCTCTAGGCTAGTGGTCCCTTTTTATCTGGCCATGAATAGTGAGTGGGATCTCATGTTCGCCGGGTAGCCATATTCATGGAATTACATCAGTTCATTAGTTAGACGAGCTGGTAGCTAGCTACCCCGATTCACACCAAGTTCTCTTTGTCGGGCATGGAGAAGGCTCCAAGGATTACCCTGGGGTTAGACCACTCTACGGAACCCCTTTTGATGGTTGCTCTGTGCTTGCCGGTATCTTTCGTTCTTCCAGCCAAGACCAATTCCTCCTAAGGTCATGATAGAGTCATGAGGAGATAGACTGATAACGCTCTTTTAAGGACTAAATGCCCTGCATATGAGTATGACTCTTTAGGGTAATACAACAGATTATCCATGTGCAAATCGAGATGCGGTCCGGTTCGAAGATATCCAGTTTCATATTCATATCTCGCAGATCCTGATTCTTCTATTACATAATACCTATAAGTAGGCTGGGTGTTTGTGGAAGCAGTTGACCAGACTGCAACAAAAATCGCCCTCTTAGTCACCCTTCCTTGCGGAATTTTACCAAAAGGGTTTATTTGCTCAGATGCACCTAAATTCTTATCATATATATCCATTTTACGTAAGGATGGTAAATCCTTAGGACTGATAAGGAGATCCTTGTCGTGAAGACCACAAAATACCTATTGATCAACACATATAAAACTAATAGTTGGAGGACCAAACAACCACCTAGGTGTAGTTGAAAGGTTCCAACCTGCTCCTATATCGTAACACTTCCAGACGTACCCAAACTTGATTAATTCATAATCTTAGTTTGATCGTTTCCAAGAATTGGCACACATAGGAACATCAAATAGTTGATCAATGGTCACATCTGGTGATAATCCTAAAGTATGATACCAAGAAAGCCAAGTCAACCACTGTTTCATCCAATTAAGGATAACAGCCCGCTCAAGGATTTCCCGTCCTCCATCAAATACCAAATCTTTTGGAAAGATTTGTAACTACTTAGGCTTTACAGCCTCACGCAGATAATCTATTATTTTCGCCTTCAAATAAGGATTGAGGGGATAAGCCCTTCCAATCCAAAATTCAAGAGGTAATAGAAGTAACCTGTTTGGTTTACAAGGAGCCGCCTTTAGTCTTACCCATCGTGGTGACTGAGTAGACATCAGCCGAGAACAGACCTTATAACCTGCACCCGTTAGCCTTTGTAAAGTCTATATTTCTATCGAGTATCGGCAGGATAATTGGCACAGGCCTATAGTTGTTCTACAGGAGGTTAAAGCTTTGAGAGAGATGGGAGAGATATCTTTTTGCATATCTCGTATCCAAAACCTCTTAGCAAACCTAATTGTTCCATTTTCAGATACTATTGATTTAGCAAATGAAATGGGAATACTGAGTCTATCCAATAACCTACTGTACTGATTAGCCACCTTCTTGTCGGTTATTAGGATATCATCACCAAGAAGGGCATAATCAACAAACGGGGTGCTTCATAGCGGATAAGCCGTCAAAGTCGCCAACCACACTATATAGTGATGGGACAACAAAAATAGTGACCACGAACCATAGTAACCTAACAGTTCTCCAGTAATAAAGGCTACTTCACTAATCTTCATCACCATAGGAGGTGATACCAGAAAGGTGTTAAGACCCAAAGAACTGTTGACTATTGAAGATGCTAAAGTACTACCCCAAATCATTTCTATTAACGTGTATATAACACTCAATCGCCAATGGTCTGTTGCTGATTTTAAATCAAAAGAGTAACAAGACTTCGGTCTTTTAAGTCTTAGATACTGCAACGGATGTTCTTGGTTGAATGTACCATCAGTTTTAAGACTTGATAGTACAGTCATAGCCCATATATGGATGGGATGCAGAAGTCTTTGTTTTATATAATTACATACAACAAAGATCCTCCGCTTCCCACAACCTTCAATGGCCTGAGCCAATCTACCAATGACTAATGGAACTCCTTAGTAGGCCCCTAATAAGGTATAGAAAGGGGGTCCTACTTGTTTTTCAAATAAATCAAGGGATTCATTAGCAAACCTGGTATTATTAGAATCAAATGGGTATAAAACCCTTTGAGAACAAAGAATACCAGGGGAAAAGAAGCCATCTTGAATGGAATGAATTTTATTCACATTAAAGATGAACGCTACTATCTCATGATTTAAGTTCACAAAGATATTGTATTCTTTAACATATTTAGCCGCTTCTCCGTCTACAAAATCATCCACCGAATATCGAAACCGGTGGACAAAGTTGTCGAGTAATGGAGTACTTTTCCAAGTTGGTTTCCAATTCATACCCTTTTCAAGAGGTATGTATTGAAGATGTGGAAGATACATTGGTTCAAGCTTCTTTTCAAGAAGTTTTAATTTCTCCAAGAACTTCACGGACACTATCAATATCTGAGTGAGGAGTCGTAATTGATTTGAAAGTGGCTTTCTTCACTTTAGGAGCCACCACAATCTATTTTGATAATCCAAACCAAGATAGATATACCCTGAACAAATTATCACCATGATCAGGCTTTGCCCTTACGTGTTTTCGTAATACCGCAGGTATGATCTTGGAAAATCCACATCGGGTCAATGAAACTAGAACAGACATGGTGTCATTCTTAGAATAACACCCAGCGTAATAACGCTGAAGGGAAACTGCACACTGTTTTAAATACAAAGCAGTACACAGAAAACCTAAACGTCGTTTAAGTTTCACAACTGTTTTTATGAAATTGCAGACTGCTAGGGCGACCTCCTTATGCATGGACATAGAGACAACTAAAGGAACCCGAAAAAGAAGTCCCTTTAGTTGCCGGGTCTGTTCAAACAGACCCCGCCAAGAGAATTTTTCTGTTCTTTCGACCGCACTAAAAAAATGCATTATTGTTTTCATAATAGTGTTGTAATTTTCTTTAATGATAACGTCGTAAAACACCATCATAATCTAGTCTCCCTATTGATCCAAATAAATTGGATTTGGGGGGAGGGGGACCTAAGGTTCCAACTTAGGAATCAATCAACTTTAATCCACAACCATTATTGTCTTTCTACAATAATGGTATGGATTTGGTTGATGCTTGGAGATTACAAAAGTATATTGATCGTCTATGATAATCAATGTTACCATTAATTACCATAGATGTCCAACCACTTTTGGTGCTCCATTTCGACACCAACAAATATTAAACTAAACACTCAATTTTGTGCTCAGAGAAATCCATTCAAGGAATTTTCCAATTCCTTGACCGGGTCTTGAAAACCCGGATTATGCCATAAAAAAAATAAAAATAGAATATACAAATACTTCATACTTAAATAGGTATAATAAACACGCAGTAGCCGGGAAATTGGAAAAACAAGGGCGCAAGATTTTGACATCATATTTTTTTTTAATTCATTTTTTAACCGGTCTTGGACCATGTCTCCCGAACAATCTCAGTACATATGGCGCAAGACGATTCCACATATCGAAGTCGGAATGGGATCAGGTGTTTTCACGTTTTACCATAGTGCCCGGTTTGTCTTGAATTCCGAGTGATGAATAAGAAGGAAAATGGAACAATTGGATTTTGGACTAGCCCCCGTCTACGTGTTCTTTGGACCCTTCTCCCACCCGCCACCAGTGGAAGCAAGCTAGCACCCTATGTTGGAAAGTTGGGGGAAAAGTGCATTTCCATCGCGAAAGATTCAATCCAGCCACAGGTTCCCCTACGGCTACCTTGTTACGACTTCACCCACGTCGAAGACCCCACCATAGTATGCGCCAATAAGACCACCAAAGGCCATTGTGGCACTAGTGTGCCATATAAGTCATGGGTGATTATTGGTCTGATGCTTCGGGTGAAACCAATTCTCAGGGTGTGATGGGTGGTGTGTACAGGGCCCGGGTACATATTCACCGCGGCATGCTGATCTGCGATTACTAGCGATTCCAACTTCATGTTCCCGAGTTGCAAAGAACAATCCAAACTGAGGTAATCTTTTCGGATTCGCTCCACCTTACAGCCTTGCTTCCCATTGTAATTGCCTTTGTATCACGTGTGTGGCCCAGCCCATAAGGTCCATACAGACTTTACATCATCCCCACCTTCCTCCAGTATATCACTGGCAGTCCTTCGTGAGTGTGGCACACACCTTTTTATTTGTTTCAGAGCCGTTTGTTTCGGCGGGACGTCCTAAAACCACTACGTACCACACCACTGCGTGGTTCGCCTGAATGTCGAGTCCTTCACTCCCATCAACTCAACGTCATCATCACCTAGAAGATAAGGCCAAAAACTTGACTTTACTAAACAAGCAAGAAAGGCCCTTTCTATCTTATTAGTCAAGTGCGCTAGCTGCAATAAAAAAACAACTCTAACTAGAAATAGAAAGTTCTTCGAAAGGCGTCGGTTACCTTCTTACAGATAGCACAGCTAGGTGTTGACACTCAATTAGTTGTGCTGGCACGTCACTCGGCTCCTCGGCTCATTTCAGTTGCAAAGACTTTCTCCTTAGGCGCATGTCTCAGCAACACAAAATGAGGGTTTCACTCATTATAGGACTTGACCAAACATCTCACGACATGAGTTGATGACAGCCATGCAACACCTGTATGAAAGTAAGTACCATCCCATTAAGGACATGTTTTCTTGTTTATATGTCAAGGGCTGGTAAGGTTTTGCTCGTTGTATCAAATTAAACCACATTCTCCACCGCTTGTGCAAGCCCCCGTCAATTCCTTTGAGTTTCGGTCATGCGACCGTACTCCTCAGGTGGAGTGTTTCACGCGTTAGCTGGGCCCCTGATCCGCATAGACCAAGGGCGAACACTCATTAATTACGGCATAGACTACCAGCGTATCTAATCCTATTCGCTCCCCATGCTTTCGCAACTCAGCATCGATAGGGACCCAGAGAGCAGTCTTCACTTTTGGCGTTCCTTCGTAGATCTCCGGATTTCACCCCTACACATGAAATTCCACTCTCCTCTGTCTCACTCAAGTGAATTGGTTTCGAGAGCGTACCGCCAGGTTTTTGCGGCTTTCACTTTCAACTCGATTGACCGCCTACGTGCCTTTTACGCCCAGTCATTCTGAAGAACACTTGTCCCCCGTCTTACCGTGGCTGCTGGCACGGAGTTAGCCGGGGCTTCTTCCTTGAGTCCTATCATGATCGCGCACTCGATGAAAGAGATTTACAAGAGGCATTGCCTTTTTCCACTCACGCGATATTGCTGGATCGGGGTTTCGCCCATTGTCCAAGATTCCCCACTACTTCCACCCATGGGAGTTCGGGCCATGTCTCAGTCCCAGTGTGGCTTATCATCCGAAAAGACCATCTAAGCATCATTGGCTTGGTCAGCCTTTACCTGAACAACTACTTAATACTACGCAGGCTCATCAAACAATAGTTTTTAGCTTTCTTCAAGATTTGGCCCGAACTGTTCGGCAGATTCCCATGCGTTAGGCACTCGTTCGCCCCTTTGTTTTTAACTCTTCTCACCTCCTGGGTGAGACAAGCTACCTTTATCTAGGAGCCTCTTTTCATTCTGCCCAGCTCCCCAAAAACAACTTTCGACTTGCATGTGTTAAGCATATAGCTAGCGTTCCTTCTGAGGCAACATCAAACTCTTCTTTTGAGTATTATTGGGCCCTACAGTGGTAGAACCTGGTGAACCGGGTGTACTATTTCCCAACCTTCCATGAACGTTTCTTCTCTTATGATTTTTGCTTAAGTAGAGGTTCTTTACCGGTGACCCAGTTGATTCGGTCCCCACTATCCTTAAGGATAAAATAGGATATCTTACTTTGCCCACAAGACCTACTAGCATAGCAAGTCTGGTGGCTGGTGTGTTGTTCGTTCTAGCGATAGGCTCCAAGCGCGATTCTGATTCTCAATTTGGTTTTCTAATCTAAAGAAAGACCTACCTATACTGAAGAGGGGCTGGTTCACGGTAATGAATGGTGGTATCGGTCGGGGCAAGCACATCACTCATTCCCGCATCCCTTGTTGCAGCTGATAGATTCAAAAGTAAGGGCACGAAAACTTGTCTTAAACAAAAAACCTTCCAAATGGAATAAGCTACTATAACTTTCTTTGTCGTCAAAGCAAAATGGAATCATACCTTAGTTCAAGATCTCCCTACTCGTCTATAGGAAGAGCTATTGTCTTCCTTCTAATCGGTTCGAAGAGAAAAGGAAACAAAACAATAAAGGTTCACTTTCATTGGTACTTCCCCCTACACGTATATTGGGGCGAGAGCGGACGCTTACTTCCTAAATAAGATTTTGTATGAGGTAGAGGCTGGATCAATAAAAGAAAGATAGAGAAAGTGTACAAGATTCCAATCGGGCCACCTTCCTTTAAGTTGTGGCTAAAAATAAGCCTTGGTGATCTATCTTCCTTCTCTTAGGCCCCTACACCATGATGTATTATATCCCCAAGAATGAGGAAAGGTAATTTCAACTAATGTATTAAAGTCCAACCCGATGATGAATCTTCTTCCACTCCCCAACCTCTAAGGATTCGTAGAGAAATATCTTATTGGCAGTTGTGCAACCTTCGATTGAATCTACTTCTGTGGATTGCGATAGCACCCGGCCTTGGATCAAGGCTCTCACTCACTCAAGATGTTGATGCACCACCGGGTTGAGCCTTTTCTTACCAGCATGGGGAGTGACGATGGATGCCAAGATGAAGACTCTTCAACGCCAATTAAAGGGTACAAGAGATAGTTGGATTGCAAGACTTTCTCTCACATCCCACTCCCTTCCATGAGATAGTCAATTTTAGCATCTTGGAAGAATTATATTGAGAAAAAGAAAGAAGACGATCACTAAATTGATTAACCTGAGATGAGAAATATATCATGTCCGAGTTCTACGATTCGGGTTCAGAGCAGAGTTTCAAGACAATAAAGAAGTGGTACTTCTTTCCTGTACTCCAACTCAGTAGCTCATTTCGGAGCTGATATAGGAATAGCAGGAAAAGGAAGAGCTTCCACTAAGATTCTGACTTATTTGGAAACTAGATTTGTCGCCCCTGTAGACTGTTCTTTTGAAGAATCTGATTCGTTAACATTGGTATACTAAATTTGTGGCATGGCATAGAATAGAACATGAATGGGTCTTCCTTACCAACCTTTGCTTTTAGAATGAAGTAAGTAGAAGTTGACCCTCCAACATACATTGCAGGGAAGGATCCCTCCAGTGGCATACTTTATGGAGAAAGGCTTCCATCAGTAGGCAGGTATTTAATTTTCTGATACCTTCACGACTTGTTGTCAAACCAACTACTCTAAATATTATTTAATATCTCTCTTGCACATATAATTGGGTTCTTAAGCAACTGGAGGTCTGTAATGTAGCGACCCTTTCGAAAATTACTACCACTTGAACAAGAAATCTAATTAAATACTTGCGACATTTAAAAGAGGTTAACTATGGCCATATTGATTTTAATCTAGTAGAGGGATTAGATGCATAATGACATCCGAAAAGTAATTTAAGCAAACAACCGACAAGCTTTTCATGTATATATATAATATCCTCACACTCAAGGATGAAATAACAAGAATATTACAAGCTTCCGAGTACCAAAATCAGCCTGCTCATGCTTCACACAAACATTCATAAAGCAATAGTAGATTCAGGATATTACAAGACTTGGGTTTACACACACCCAAAAAAAAAACATATAGCGATACTTATAGTACAACCCATGGTGACATGACCAAATCAGCCCTCAAATTCGCCAAGTAAATATACAAAACATAGATCATGTACAAGTCCTAAGGTTTATACAAAATATATATGCCTATATGCAAATGTGATCTTCCTTAAAGCTTTCA
>JAJOOO010023863.1:0-22415 GCA_029582685.1 Solanum piurae
AAATATATTAATTTGAAAAAATATAAATCAATTATTTTTTTCATAATATTAGTTACAGTAAATATGTTTATTAATTAATATATTTTCAAAAAATAATATATATCTTAAATATTTAATTTAATGTCATTTATAAAATTTCTTATTTGTCTAGTATAAATTCTAACTGATTAATTTTTATTTTTAAAATTTATTATAATTTTATGATTGTAATTGTGCATCCAAACAGAACATGTGTAATTACACTGTGGCATCCAAACATGACATGTGTAATTACACTGTAATTACACTGTGACAACCAAACAGGTCTGTGTAATTACTAGACTGTGTAATTACTAGGCTAGTAATTACTACCCTAGTAATTACACCAATTCCAATTACCTGGTGGCTTTCCAAACAGACCCTTAATATCTTAAAATGTCATATGCTCCATTTTGTATCAATTAAATTACTCAACTAGAAAAATATATCTAGCAACGTCAGATAAATATGGACCCCACAAGTATATATATATGCTAGTCTCTATGTTCATGCTTTGCACGAATATTCCAGAGATAAGGCACAAGTATTCCCTAGACTATGACCGAAATCTCAAAGACATATCTAAACTTACTAGGGGTCCTATTACCCCTCTAAACTCATTTTTTTCGTATCTTTGTGCACCTTTTGTGTTGACATGACACTTTTAACCACCCAAGTTGGTTGTCTTTGTACACACGTGTCTGCCACATGTTTTAATTTATTTTTTTTTAAAAAATGTAATTTTGTATATGTTTTTAAAAAATATTCTTATTTTCTTTATCTTGTATTTAAATTAAGTTAATACATATTTTTACCTTGTATCAAAACTTTTTTTTAACCTTCATTCATTGTGTTTTCTCTTTTATTTTTCAATTGATTTTATTTACTCTTTTTATTTTCTTTGTTTTTCGTTTTGATTTGATTTCAAATTTAATTACAAATGTCTTGTATTTAAAATAAGTTAAAATTAAAGGACGACTTTTTATTTTTATTTATTTTAAAACACACATAATTTTAAAAAAATAATTAAAAGTGAAAAGATAATAAATTAATTCAAAAAAGTTTACAGTGAGAAAGAAATTAAAATAAATACTTTACAAAGAAAGAAAAAAATATAATTAAATATATATAAAATTTAGTATCAATAAATATGCATACTAACTAATTATAAAGTTATTAATTAAAAAATGATATGTGTCCAAATTGTGTACTCATCACTTGCCTTTAAGAGAGCGTGTGCACTCTCTATGTCATGCCAGCATTTATGATGTATTTCTTTCATTTTAAATTAGCTTAGGGGATAGTAAGAATCTAGTTAAATTTATGTGTCTATGAGATTTTGGTCGACTATGTAAACAAAACTCAATTGAATAGTCACTCAAAAATATGTGTACTTTTTTTTTCATTTGACCAACTTCTAGAATCCATTAATTTTAAAAAGTGTTGGTTTTTATTTTAAAAAGTGTTATTGTAAGAAGTGTTTTAACAGAAGTACTTTTGTTGAGTGATTCTGTTGGACTAATCAGTTTGAAAAATACGTCTGTCAATATAAGAGTATACCTTTGTGCTTAACCAATGTTCTGAAGTACTTTCAAAGAAATAATATTTTTTTAGCTTTTAAAAAATAATTTCTTTTACCACTGGAAAAAAAAATACTTTTTTCCCCTAAAAACTTGAACAAACAATTGAATTTGCTACAATTTTCTTATCAACCTTTGCTAGTGTGATACCTCAAATTCCATTGAATTTCAAACTTATTCAACGACGGCTGCAAATCACACTTGAGGTATTTTAAGAATAAAAGAATAGAAAATTAAAAAATTCATAATTTAAAATGAAAGCAAGTCTCTATTATAGTCAACAAAGAGTAGTATGAATATGCTTATTGTGACCAATCGATAAAGTCGCAACCCTTCAGAAAAGTTATAACCCTTCGGATAAGTCACAACTCATCGGTGAAATCACAATCTTTTGGAAAAGTTACAACCCTTTGAAGAAATCACAACCCTTCAGAAAAGTTACCTTCTTTCAATGTGAAAAAAGTGTTTGGTTTAAAATAATATAATATAATATGAATAAATAAATAAAAATATTAAATATAGAAGATCTACTAATTGAATGTTTAGGTAGAAATATTATAGTAATTTAACATTCAAATTATGGAATTCATGCTTTTAAGATAGTATAGAAGATAGATAAAGTAAAATGTTATTTGATTTTAAAGCAATCCCATGTATTAAAATTTCAGACACAGTTTAAATAGGTATATTTGATAAGTATAAGTTTAGTTTATTTCAAGTATGTGTTCAAAAGTTATATTTTATTTTAATTTGATTTTGAAATATGTGTTCAAAAGTTATTAGGATAAAATAATTTGAAATCTATTTTGTGAAATTCTAATTTTCGTCGCAAACAATATGAGTTGAGTAATGTTTATAAGAAAGACGCACATTATGCAATTATTTATTATCAAACAAAATGCTTAGTACTTATACAGTACAACTCTTTCTTTAGTCTCTATCAGTTTTGGTCAATAATAATTTGTTTGGAAACCATACATTATATATATTTTTCATCATCAAATGTAGTTATGATTTTTTGTTCTTTTAAAATTAGAGTTTTGTCTAATTTTTTTTGTATGTGAGAAAACTTATTTAATAAAGCACAACTCAGTTCCTATCAAGTGTAACTTTAACTTTAGACACTGTCATTTCATAAAATAAAAAAAAATAGGTAAAAAAAACACATATTGCGGTTATATTCATTACTAAATGTAACTAGTAAGATATTTTCTTCTCCAGAAACGACACTTCAATTCAATTCTGATGCCTCAGTGCAGTTTTTTTTAGAAAAAATAGTTAAATACCTATTTAATACAACTCAAGCTTTAGTCGCTATAATTTTTTAAGATCAATAATAGTTGGTGTGAAAAATACACATCAAAACAGATTTCATTACCAAATGTAAGATAAAAATATATCCTTCTTCTGAAAAATATGATACTTTTTTTTTGTTTATTTAATTTTGAAGTATGTGTGCAAATTTTTTTAGAACAAAATAACATGATACTTATTAAGTGAAGCTCTATATTTAACCGCTATCAATATAATATGAAATAAATAGGAGTACTAGCTTATAAGAGAAAAAGACAATATGCAATTATTAGTATCAAACAAAATGCACAGTACCTAGTACAGATCTATCAATAATAATTTATATGAAAAACACACATTATGTTATTATTCATTACCAAATTTAATAATGTTTTTTTTTTTTTTGAAATTATAGTTTTGGCTAATTCTATTGCATGTGCAAAACTTATTTAAAAAGAATGGAACAATTTCTATCTACTATCTAGTACTAGTATAACTTTAACTCTAGACATTATTATTTTGATTAAAACTAGAAAACACACATCATGCAGTTGATTTCATTATCAAATTGAATCATCAAATTTGATCAGTAAGATTTTTTTCTTCTTCTGTAAATGATACTTTTATATAATTTAAATGCCTTCACGAAATTTATTTTTAGAAAAAAAGGGCTCAATACCTATATAGTACAATTCAAATTTTAGTCGCTTTCATTTTTAGATCAATAATAATTTATATGAAAGATACTCATTAAAAAAAAATTCATTACCAAATATAAGTAAAATTTATTCTTCTAAATATTATATTTTAGTTTGATTTTGAAGTAAGTTTTCAAAAGGTTTTAGAATAAAATAACTTGAAATGTATTTAGCGGAATTTTGATTAGTCGCTAGCAATATCAATAAGGAATGAATATTAATTTATATAAAAAACAACATACATAATGCAATTATTCATTATCAAACAAAATGTTCGTTACCTATCAATAGGTATGTTCATGGTTATGGTTTTAAATCAAATCGAATCGCAATTCGAACTAAATCGATTAAAAAAATTGATATTTGGTTAGGTTTGATTTTAAAATTAGAAAATCGATACTATTTGGTTTGATTTTGGTTTTACTAAAAATAACCACAAAAATAACCAAATTGAACCAAGAAGTTATATATATAAATTTTATAATTATTTATAAATAAAATATAAGTATTTTGATAAATTTTAATTAACTTTATGTTTTTAATTTTACTATTTTCTGAAGCTCAACACTTAAATTTTAGCCCAACTATTAAAGCCTTACATCTAAATCCCGCGATATTCATTACTTTAAAGATCACGCTTTCTCTGTTCTTTATGAAATTTTTTAACGCAACATTGAATCATTTAAAGCTTAAGCTAAGAAGATGGTAATTGGTTAGTTTTGACTAAGAAATATTAGTTGTTTTTTTTAGAGTAATTTCTCAATATTTAAAGGTGTAATTTTATTTAAAAGTTTATTGATAAGATGTTGAGATCTCCAGAATATTGAACCAATTTTATGTTAATTGACAATGAATTTTTTTAGTTTCTAAAACTTGGTACATTGGATAAATCACTTTGTTCGTGTAATAGATTTCTGTGAATTATTCATGTAGTAGGTGTTTGTGTCTATCGAGATACGTATGTCCTTAACAAACTTATTACTTTCGAATCGAAAAAATTAAACCAAACCGACAAAATAACCAAACTGATGATTATTGTTTTAATTCGGTTTTAGAATTTAAAAACCGATTAAATAGATTTAGTTTTGATTTAACTAATAACCGATTCAAACCGAACAATGAACACCCATACCTATATACTACAATTTTTTCTTTAGTCTCTATCATTTTTGGGTCAATAATAATTTATTTGCTAACCATACATTATGATACTTTTCATTATTTAATGTAGCTAAGATTTTTTTATTCTTTTAAAATAAGATTTTGTCTAATTCTTTTGCACGTGACAAAATTTATTTAATAAAGCATGACTCAATTGCTATTTAGTGTAATTTTAACTTTAGACACTATCATTTTATATATAAAAAAATAATTTATGTAGAAAACACATATTATTATTTAGTTATATTTATTACCATATGTAACTAGTAAGATATTTTGTTTTTCAGAAATATGTAATTTCAATTCGATATTGATATCTCAGTGTAAACTTTTTTTTTTAGATTTCAACGGAATTTTAACTTTAGTCCCTATCAATATGGAATGAGTATTAATTTATATAAAAACATACATAATGCAGTTATTCATTAGCAAACAAAATGTTCATTGCCTATGATACAATTTTTTCTTTAGTCTCTATCATTTTATTTGCAAACCACACATTATGATACTTTTCATTATTTACTGTAGCTAAGATTTTTAATTATCTTAAAATTAGATTTTTTCTGATTCTTTTGCACGAGACAAAATTTATTTATTAAAGCATGACTCAATTCCTATTTAGTGTAATTTTAACGTTAACACTATTATTTTATTTATAAAAAAATAATTTATGTAAACAACACATATTATTATTTAGTTATATTTATTATCAAATGTAACTAGTAAGATATTTTGTTTTCCAACAAATGTAATTTCAATTTGATTTTGATGTCTCATAGTAAACTTTTTTTTCCAGATTTCAACGAAATTTTAACTTTAGTCTCTGTCAATATGGAATGAGTATTATTAATAATTTATATAAAAACATACATAATGCAATTATTCATTAGCAAACAAAATGTTCATTACCTATGATACAATGTTTTCTTTTCTTTGGTCTCTATCATTTTATTTGCAAACCACACAATATGATACTTTTCATTATTTTATGAAGCTAAGATTTTTTATTCTTTTAAAATTAGATTTTGTCTAATTTTTTTGCACGTGAGAAAATTTATTTAATAAAGCATGACTCAATTCCTAATTAGTGTAATTTTAACTTTAGACAGTCTCATTTTATTTATAAAAAAATAATTTATGTAGAAAACACATATTATTATTTAATTATATTTATTATCAAATGTAACTAGTAAGATATTTTATCTTCCAAAAAATGTAATTTCAATTTGATTTTGATGTCTCATTGTAATTTTTTTTTCTAGATTTCAATGAAATTTTAACATTAGTCTCTGTCAATATGGAAGGAGTATTATTAATAATTTATATAAAAACATACATAATGCAATTATTCATTAGCAAACAAAGTGTTCATTACCTATGATACAATTTTTTTTTCTTTGGTCCCTATCATTTTATTTGCAATCACACATTATGATGCTTTTCATTATTTAATGTAGCTAAGATTTTTTATTCTTTTAAAATTAGATTTTGTCTAATTGTTTTGCACGTGACAAAATTTATTTAATAAAGCATGACTCAATTCCTATTTGGTGTAATTTTAACTTTAGACACTCTCATTTTATTTATAAAAAAATAATTTATGTAGAAAACACATATTATTATTTAGTTATATTTATTACCAAATGTAACTAGTAAGATATTTTGTTTTCCAAAAAATATAATTTATATTCGAATTTGATGTCTCAGTGTAATTTTTTTTTCCAGATTTCAACAAAATTTTAACTTTAGCCCCTATCAATATGGAATGAGTATTATTAATAATTTATATAAAACATACATAGTGCAATTATTCATTAGCAAACAAAATGTTCATTACCTATGATACATTTTTTTTCTTTAGTCTCTATCATTTTATTTGCAAACCACACATTATGATACTTTTCATTATTTAATGTAGCTAAGATTTTTTATTCTTTTAAAATTAGATTTTGTCTAATTGTTTTGCACGTGACAAAATTTATTTATTAAAGCATGATTCAATTCCTATTTAGTGTAATTTTAACTTTAACACTATTATTTTATTTATGTAGAAAACACATATTATTAATTAGTTATATTTATTACCAAATGTAACTAGTAAGATATTTTATTTTTCAAAAAATGTAATTTCAATTCGATTTTGATGTTTCAGTGTAAACTTTTTTTCCCCAGATTTCAACGGAATTTTATATGGAAGGAGTATTATTAATAATTTATATAAAAACATACATAATGCAATTATTCACTAGCAAACAAAATGTCTATTACCTATAATACATTTTTTTTCTTTGTCTCTATCATTTTATTTGCAAACCACACATTATGATACTTTTCATTATTTAATGTAGCTAAGATTTTTAATTCTCTTAAAATTAGATTTTTTCTGATTCTTTTGCACGAGACAAAATTTATTTATTAAAGCATGACTCAATTCCTATTTAGTGTAATTTTAACGTTAACACTATTATTTTATTTATAAAAAAATAATTTATGTAAAATACACATATTATTATTTAGTTATACTTATTACCAAATGTAACTAGTAAGATATTTTGTTTTTCAAAAAATGTAATTTCAATTCGATTTTGTTGTCTCAGTATAAACCTTCTTTTTTTTTCAGATTTCAACAAAATTTTAACTTTAATCCCTATCGACATGAAATGAATATTATTAATAATTTATATAAAAACATACATAATGCAATTATTCATTAGCACACAAAATGTTCATTACCTATGATACAATTTTTTCTTTAGTCTATACTTTTCATTATTTATTAATGTAGCTAAGACTTTTTATTCTTTTAAAATTAGATTTTATCTAATTCTTTTGCACGTGACAAAATTTATTTAGTAAAGCATGACTCAATTCCTATTCAGTGTAATTTTAATTTTAGACAGTATCATTTTATTTATAAAAAAAGAAATTTATGTCGAAAACACATATTATTATTTAGTTATATTTATTACCAAATGTAACTAGTAAGATATTTTGTTTTCCAAAAAATGTAATTTCGATTCGATTTAGATATCTTTGTGTAATTTATTTTTTCCTGATTTCAACGGAATTTTAACTTTAGTCTCTATCAATATGGAATGAGTATTATTAATAATTTATATAAAACACATAATCCAATTATTCATTAGCAAACAAAATGTCCATTACCTATGGTACAATTTTTTCTTTAGTCTCTATCATTTTATTTGCAAACCACACATTATGATACTTTTCATTATTTAATGTACCTAAGATTTTTATTCTTTTAAAATTAGATTTTGTCTAATTCTTTTGCACGTGACAAGATTTATTTAATAAAGCATGACTCAATTCTTATTTAATGTAATTTTAACTTTAACACTATCATTTTATTTATAAAAAAATAATTTATGTGGAAAACACATATTATTATTTAGTTATATTTATTACCAAATGTAACTAGTAAGATATTTTATTTTCCAAAAAATGTAATTTCAATTTGATTTTGATGTCTCGGTGTAAACTTTTTTTTTCAAATTTCAACGAAATTTTAACTTTAGTCCCTATCAATATGGAATGAGCATTATTAATAATTTATATAAAAACATACATAATGCAATTATTCATTAGCAAACAAAATGTTCATTACCTATGATACAATTTTTTCTTTAGTCTCTATCATTTTATTTGCAAACCACACATTATGATTGTAACGACCCGAACCGTCATTATTTATGAAAGGAAAATATCGAGGGAAAACTGGGTCCACCATCCCGTCACAGCGGGCCAGTAGCCGCTAGAGCGGCAGAGATCACGCTAGAGCGGGATAGACGGGACAAAACATAAATAACACGAAATCTTATTTTCTCCCTTTTCCCAAAACACCAAAAATAGGCGAGGATTACCCTAGAAACCCTCAAAAAGCTGCTCTAAACTTGGGAAGAAAGGAGAAGGATATTTCTAGCATGAGGAGGTTGATAGCTTACGAATTCTTGGTCAAATCCACCGTCACGAGGTCCGAAAACAAGAATTGAGGTCATAATTTCGTGCAGCTGCTTGGCGTCTCGGTAGGCTAGGTTTATTTAATTGAGTAGTTATAAACCTATTATTCAATGCGTGGTAACACCAAAAATAGGTGAGGATTACCCTAGAAACCCTCAAAAAGCTGCTCTAAACTTGGGAAGAAAGGAGAAGGAAATTTCTAGCATGAGGAGGTTGATAGCTTACGAATTCTTGGTCAAATCCACCGTCACGAGGTCCGAAAATAAGAATTGAGGTGATAATTTCGTGCAGCTGCTTGGCGTCTCGGTAGGCTAGGTTTATTTAATTGAGTAGTTATAAACCTGTTATTCAATGCGTGGTATATTGAATTTGATGGTAGAATTCATGCATAGGCTTTCGTGCATCAAAATGAGGTGTGTGTACTTGTACCCTAGGTGTTCAATCAAACGTATACCGTAGGAGGAAGCCTTAATAGATGAACGAGGGGTAGGTGATTGTTGTGATTTCATGTTTCTGTGATACATGCTTGTAATTGCTTCATTGTATTGCATGCATTCATGCGAATGTTACATTATTGATCACACCCTATGGAAATGAGTATGAACGAATAACTATATGCCATGATTCACCTCTTGATTGTATAATTATGATAATGTATATTGTGATTGTGATTGTGGTATGTTGAATAGATCGGGTGTTACGTTCCAACACACTAACTTGGATCGGGTGCCACGTTTCGGCGCATATATGAGATCGGGTGTCACGTACGGCACACTAACTTGGATCGGGTACCACGTACCAATACACTAACAGTATGTGTTTGGATTCCATGAGAGGAACAATGACTTGGCATATTTACCGTGTATTCTTGAGAGTGTGGAATTGACATGTTTTCCTGAATGATGTGAGTGAGTGTTGTACATTATGTTCTTATATGTGGGGGTTGCGAGGTGCAAGTTGATTGGAGATATCTGTTGTGTGAGCAATTGTGAATGGTAGAGTCCCAAATCGGGTTGTGGTATGATAAGGGGGAACTAAGGGTACCAGTGCTATCGTTGTTATTTAGTATATGGCCAGGGGCATTATTATTGAGGATTTGAGGTGATGTGTATAAGGAGATGAAGGTGGAGGAGCGAATAGTATTTTGCATGTTTCTTATTAGTTGATTTCTTATATTATGCGGTGGGCATTGGGTTGACCGATGATGCCTACCAGTACGTGCGATTGTACTGATACTACTCTTGCTATATCTTTTTGGGCATATTTTGGTTGCAGGATCAGTGATGTTTCTTAGGTGAAGACGAATACCATCTCCAACAACTTCTATCTTTCCTTCCGCATGGTGGAAGTTGTGTCTCTTCATTATATTGTTTTACCTTGTAATCTTAGTAGCTCTTGTACATGTTTAGACTAGATTCCTGGGAGTGTTAATTACTTTACAAGTCTTAACTGAAATTGTATTTAAAAACTCTTATTTATAAATAACATGAATTTCTTATTTCGTCAGTTTACCTAATTTTTCACTTTTTTTTAAAACATTGGGATATGAAGGTTCTCCTACTTAGGTACTAAAATAGGTGCTTGCACGGCCCAATGGATTGGATCATGACAATGATACTTTCATTATTTAGTGTAGCTAAGATTTTTTATTCTTTTAAAATTAGATTTTGTCTGATTCTTTTGCACGTGACAAAATTTATTTAATAAAGAGTGACTCAATTCCTATTTAGTGTAATTTTAACTTTAACACTATCATTTTATTTATATAAAAAAATTTATGTAGAAAACACATATTATTATTTAGTTATATTTATTACCAAATGTAACTAGTAAGATATTTTGTTTTCCAGAAAATGTAATTTCAATTCGATTTTAATGTCTCAGTATAATTTTTTTTTCCAGATTTCTACGAAATTTTAACTTTAGTCCCTATCAATATGGAATGAGTATTATTAATAACTAGTGAACTCATCCACGCTTCGCACAGTTATAAAAAATGATAAGATATCGTTATATATTTATCCAGATATTTAATTATTTTCATAGAGAAAAACATTTTAGTAGTAGTTAGATGACTTCCAACAAAGTCATAAGTTACTCTTTTGAACCATAAAAATATATATGAAATTTACAATAATTTTTTTTGTATAAGATAAAAAATAAAGAGAACTATAAAAAAAATGCAACATTATTTTTACCATGCTTACCGTCCTAATCATAAAAAATAAAATAAAATAAATCAATACACAATCTTCCGAACTCTTGTCGACATCCATTTCCACAAGTTGATCACCACTGAACAGTTTTATTTTTCGAGTCAAATTAAAGAATGAATAAAATAAGTATCGAAAACATAGCAATTTGAAAGACTAATGTGATCATTTGTCCAAAGTCTTACAATGCTTTTATTTATAGAACTATAATATGAACAACAAATAATGTCAAGAATATGACTATTAATTATTTAGAGATTATGATAATAAAATTATGGGAGTACTGTAAATAATAACCATTAAGTTTTGTATTAAAGAATATTAATGAAATAGTTAATTGGCATAATTATTATTCTATAATAAAAAATAGAGAAATTCTAAAAGTAAAAAAGAAAAACATAAACATAATTCTCAGCCAAAGATTATAATAAAGATGATAGACTTAAGAGACTCAAGATATTATTGTGTAGATTTTAGTATTATTTAAAACTTGTAATGAAGTATTTTATAATTGAAAATTCATGGGAATTTTTTTTTATATTTAGACATTTTTGAGGAACTAAAAAAAAGATAAGAGATAACTATGTCTAATAAAGTCACAAGTTACTATTTTGAATGAAATGAAATTATAAAGTTACGACAATCAAAACTTTATATAAAATACAAAATAAAGAGAAATCATGAGAGAACTATAATAAATAAATAATACAATATTATTCTTACGATCGTAATTATTAAAACATTAAAAAAATTATGAAAACAATGTACAATCTTCCGAGCTCTTGTCAATATCAACTTCCATAGGCCACAATCACCATTCATTAATCTTTATCTAATTCTTCAAAAACCAAAGCATCAACATAATAAATTCTAACAACATGACAACTTAAAATGCTAATGTGCTCATTTCAACAAAGTCTTACAATATCGTTATTTATAGGACTACAATATAAAATACCAAATAATATCATGAATATGACTATTAATTATTTTAGAGGTTATAATAATAAAAAGTTATGAGAGTAATGAAAATAAAGATCATTAAGTTTTACATTAAAACGGTTACATACTACAATTCCTTTTTTTTTTAATAATAGTCATGCATTTGAATTCAATTCATACAATAACATTTTTATTATTAACAAAGGATTCAAAGAGTAATTCCATTTGAAATGTAAAATTGAAATAAAATAATATAAATTTCATCTTTTTTTTTTAGAAATCACTATGAAAATTTGCAATTGTTATATATAGGTACATTATATACATATGAAGATGCCAAATCAACACCCGATCATTTTCCACAAAGAGGAAACACCATTCTTTCTTATTGGCATTAGGAAAAAATCAATTTTTTTAATCTCATAGGTACATCCACTTCTATAAATTTCATCTTATAACTATATATTATCATATAAATAAAAATACGTAAATAATGTTATTTATAAAAATTTAAATAAGTAAAATATAAACTTCAATTACCATATTAAAAATATATTATGATTGAAATGTGGAGAAAATCTTGCCATATACAACAGTTAAACAAAACAACAAGAATTTTTTTTAGTTTCTCATTTTTTTTTCACAATTGATCATGTCTTGGAAGAATTTTCGTGCTCTTGTTCTGGCAAGTGTATTCTTAATCAATTTCAACTCCTATGATTATTCATCACAAATAAAAAATTTCTTAACCTATTGGAGAGATTATATCAAGATAAACATTTACAAATCTCACCTCTAATAAATTAAACTTTCATTTAGTACAATAACAAAAAAAGAATAACACAATCTATATACTACTATATTTAATCATAGATGAGATCTTTATTAATTTTTTACAATTTTACAGTATACACGATTCTAATGCTAATACTATTTAGAAAAAATCAAAGTTATTTTTTTCTATTTTTGTTTGCTTGATTGAATTTAGGAAAATTTCAGTAAAAACAAAAAGTAGAGAACGAAATTTTTTCTTATTTCACGTCAATCAAATGTTCATTCTTCCTTCTTAAAATTCTTTTGCGAAATATTTGTTCTTCTTGTAGGTTTGTCAAATTCCAAAACTTGTCCTTGATCATCTTTCTATCAGTCCAATAGCAATTATTACGCTTTCTGTAGAAAAAAAAACACACAAAATTAAATTGATAGAAGTGAGATGAACTGTTGAGATAATGAAAAAAAAAGTGTTGAGATAATAAAAAAAACCTCAAATGAACCAAAAAAACAAAAATAGTAATTAAATTAAATACTGTATGAATCAGTATGTTAACAGGAAAAATTGAAAGGAAAGAAAATGAAAACAGTAGTATCTACCTTGAAATGTTTACTCGAACAAACAAACCTAAACAGGATATTTATATAATTGTCAATGCTCATCAATGACATAACCTTTGGAAATAGAAGAGAAAGGGAGGGAAAGGCAATTAAGAGAATTAATGACCAATTAGAAACGACAAAAGCACTAAAGGAAAATAGCCTTAAATATTATGTAACAGCCATACAAATTAATCCTCATAATAAGTAATTAATTGAAATTAATTTATGCAGCCGTTTATGGTTCTTCAAATACCATGAATATAGTGAATTTTAATTAGAAAATAATTTTAAAAGTAAAAAATTGACAAAAAAAGATAAATACTAATTCTGGTTAGAGAGAGGTACCACCTCAGCTCTTCTATATCCACCTTTATTATTATATATAGATTTATATAAAAACATACATAATGCATCATGAAACGATGCAGGCCTTGTTGATGACCCTGAACACCTGTATCTGCATCATGAAACGATGCAGGCCAAATGGTGTCAGTACATAAAATGTACAAGCACATAAGGGGAAAAATGAAACATAATTATAAGTTTGAAGTGATATAAAGGAAGACATACTCACCTCGTCTCAACTCAACTCAATATGAAAGCAATAATAATAAGATGCAATATATAAAGATTTGCAAATAGTAGACAAGAACTCAAAATGTATAAAAATACAATAATAAACTATTTACTCTTATTTGGGAGATTCTCTAACTGACAACCATCACCATGAGCTACCTGATGACACAACGTCTCACTCATGCTGTCAAAACTGTCATATACTGTAATACCCCGGAAACTAGTAGACTAAACTAGAGTTTTACGTAAAGGTTTCAAGTTTGAAACAAGGGTTAGAATCGTAAAATGATTTCCCATAGCTTAGTAGACCATTTAGGGTTTAGTTGAGGGATACAAGAGTCGAGGCTAAAAGGTAAGTGCCAAGGCAAAGGGGCAAGGCCCAAGCCAAAGGCCAAGGCTGCCCCAAGCTTAGAGCACACTGCCTCAAGTCCATGACGACCACCATGGCTCATGGTGTGGTTCGTGAAGACAAGGCAGTAGCTCCCTAAGGGCTGCCTCAAAGTGGCACACATCCACGAGCCACTTCACGACCAGTGATCTTGACCATGGTTCATGGGAAGGCTCGTGAAGATGCCTTAGGATGAAGAAGGCCAAGACACTTTGGACAAGCCACTGCCCAAGGACCACAGGGAGGACCACGGCTCATGGTCTTAACCACGGCTCGTGAGGTCCTGTCGTGGTGCCTGGCACCATGGCTGCCTAATGAGGGTCAAATTAGGAAATTCATTTTAATTGGTTTTAAGTGGGGGTCATTTTATATGGAATTTAATTATACACCTATATAAACTATTTTAAGTCATTAACCACCCCAACTAAGTCATTAATTCCAAAACCCCAAAAGATCCCAAAGTTCTTCATTTAAAAAATTCTCCATATAGAAAACCCGAGACGAAGAATGAGAAGAAGAAAGGGTCAAGCAAGGTCAACTTCCCCCATTGTTGAAAACTTAGTACGGATTTGTATCCAAGGTATGCTAGCTTATTCATCTATGGGTTCTTCCACCCATAGAGCCCCCTAGATTCCCCCGAATTGTGAAGACAAAACCCAATTCTAGCTAGGGTTTCTTCCTACATTCTGGGTAGTATTTGTGTATGATTCCAATTGAGTAGATAATACCTAATTATGATTAGCATTGAATTATGATATTATGATGAATTTATGTGAATTCCATGGTTAACCCTAGTCTCATAGATAAAATTGAGATTATGTGGGTTTATGCTATGAGAGGTGAAATTGAGGATTCATAGGTGATCTTCTAGAATTAATATCATGTGTAGTAATTGTTCAAGGTTAGGAACATATAGACATAAATTGAACTAGACCTTATTATATATGATGGATCATAACTAGTAAAGTTGAAATTGAACCTTTATGATCAATTATGACTAGAATCACCTACTAATGAAGAATGTGATTAGAATACCTTGAAATCTAGGTATGAATGAGTAGTGTAAGAAGTAAAGCTTTGAGAGTAAGGCTTGTAATCATGAATGTTAGGGCTTTGAGAGTAAAGGTAATATGATGTGATCTTGTTATCTATTGTTGAAAGCATATTCTCACTTACACACTTAGGCATAAATATGCTAGGAGATAGAAAGTTCTCTCACATAGAATGATTCTAGGTTTGTAGGCTTATGTAACACCTTGGACCCTAGTAGCCTAAGCAAGAGTCCAAGGGAGAGGTTGTAAACCTAGGAGTTAGCCTTGGCACCCTCCAAGAAGGTCACACGAGTCATGAAGGGCACCACGAGTCGTGGTGGTGCCCGTAGACCTTAGGCAGTAGCTAACAAGGCTGCCTCACCTCCCATGACCACTATAAAGCCTCGTGGTGGGGACAACGGGCCGTGGAGGCTAGGTAGTGAGTCCCTAGAATCTGCCCAAAAGGAGACCCTCCCCACGAGCCACTGGACGGCTCGTGAAGGCCACCATGGGCCGTGGGGAAGGGTCATGGTGATGAGTTAGATTTTTAGAGGTTAAGGGGTGGAAAGCTAGGCTACTGGTCAAGGGCTAAGGGCCAAGGGCATCTCAACGGTCTGTGAAGCCCCACACGGACCGTGAAGTCGTCTGTGAAGGTTTTCATTAGACTTAGAGTGTAGGGTCAGCTTAAAATGCTCATATCTCATAAATAAATACGAACTAGGTGGGCCATTACCTATACCTATCCAATTAAAGGTCACTAAGTCCTCTTTCCAACGCCGCCGAGTTTGCCCAATTCCGATCTCGGGGTAAAAAGTAATGCCCAAAATAGTGAAGCACTGTCAGACTAAAAATTATTCACGATGATGACGATCCGTGAAGTCGTCCATCATGCCATTTCGGCAGTTTCCAGCAAGGGAACTTCTTAGGTCTTTTCCCAATCATTTTAACTCAAAGATATGTCGTTTTGCCCAAGTCTAGGACTCTTATATAAGTCATTTTAACCCCAAAACCCACCCAATTAAGTCATTTATTCCAAGACCCAAATCAAAACCCCAAAACACTCTCCTCTCAAATATTTCTCTCTAGAAACCTCCATTGAAGAAGAAGTTAGGGCTTAAATCTAAGGTCAAGAACAAAGGCTCCATTGTTGAAGGCTTGTGCTAGGGCTTTGATTAAGGTATGTTTAGCTTTTCATCTATGGGTTCTTCCACCCATAGAGTCCCCTAGAATTCCCCAAGATTTGTGAAGAAGAATCCCAATCTAAACTAGGATTTCTTCAAATGTGTGAGTATAGTTGGGTATGACTCCAATTGGTTGAATAATACTTATTTATGATTAATTTAGTGTTAATTCATGATATTATGATGAATTTATGTGATTTCAATGATTACCCTAGTCTAATTGATGAAGATGAGTTATGTGGGTTATTGTCATGAATGGTCAAATTGAAGGTCAATGTGATCTTCTAAAATTAATGCTTTGACTAATAATTGTCTAGGGCTAGAATCTATATGCATGAATTGATATAGAATAATGAGAATATGATGGTTCTTGAGTAGTAATGCTTGAGATTGACCTTACATGATGAATTATGACTAGAGTCTCTTGATAAGGAAGAATATGACTAGAATTTCTTAAAGGTGAATCGTATGACTTGAATGTCTTGTAACCTAGATATGAATGACGATAGGATGAAGTAAATCTTTGAGAGTAAGGCTTGTAGTCATGAATGTTGAATCACTAGGGCTTTGAGAGTAGAGTCAATGTGATGAATAAAAGTCTAATAGGTGGATTTGTGGTGAAAGGCCTATACTCACCTAATCTACTTTATGAATGCTTGAAAGTATGAAATGATAGAATCATTTGAACATGGATTAGTTGTCAAGGAAATCCTTCCATGAAAGATGAGTGTTAAGCAAGGCTTAACAAGTAAACCTTAGGGTATATGCTTGGCTCCAAGTGGATATTGAAGATGAGATGGAGTGTCACACAAGATTAAGTCCGGGCTCTAAGTAAAAAGGAGAACCACACCTAGTTGATGTGAGGACTATCCAAGTTAAATGGGGAACTCTTATGTAGTAGAGTGTGGGTTTTCCCAAAGTTAGGTCTCATGAGATGGAAGCCTTCACATAGTTGAGTTAAGGTTTCTAGTAGCAATCTCCATATCCAATGAACTAAGACATGCTTTAAGAAGCATCTCATAGTGTTCTAAAGCATAATTGAACTAAGACTTACTTAATAAAGTACCTTATAGTGTTCAAGAGTATGAATGGACTTAGACATGCTTAAAGTAGTATCTCATAGGGTCTATGTTAATGATGAACCTAGACATGCTAAAAGTAGTATCTAATAGGGTTCAATCTAATAATGAACTAAGATGTGCTTAAGAGACTACCTCCTAGTGTTCTAAAGTTAAAGATAGGAACTAGGTTCCAAAGTCAAGAAGTATTAGTATGAGGACCTAAAGTAGTACTTAGCATGCGTAGTATTATGGGATGCTATTCGTGCATTTCACAAGTATGACTTAGGATCATTCAAGAAAGAGTTCTTATGAGTGATGTATTTAATATAAGGTTGTGTTATAGTGGCCTTCCATGATATGTTTGACTAAAGGTGATAGTTCCCTTGTCTATATGTAGTAAGCCAATAGTAAGACCAAAGTAGGGTGAATATGACTAAGATGACTTTAAGGTTATGCTTAGTGTGAAGGGTAGTATAGGATGTCTTTCATGCATTGCACAAGTGTGCTTTGAATTCACTTAGAAGTATGATGCCTTTATAGTAGAAAAACTTAAGACTTAGACCATGTATATAGACTATGATTAAGATGACCAAAAAGGGATACTTGGCTTGGGTGGTATTATGAGATGTTATTCTTGCTTTGCACTTGTATGCTTTTGAGGTTACTTGAGAATGGTGCTATTATGGTATAGATGACTAAGAGTCAATTATGCTTATATGATTATGATGTATCTTCTATGCTCATTTATTATGTCTTATGTTGCCTTATGATTATATGATGCTTACATTGGAGATTATGATATGATTATGTTATTATCTCTTATGTGTATGTCTTATGCTGACTAACCATTTTGAGATGCTCTTATGATGTTGAGCTAGCTATCATACTTGGTATATTTTGTACTAACACTTATTGCCTACATTCTAATCAAATGTATTGGAGATTGAGTTCCTTTGAAGGCTAGGTTTCTAAGGAGCAAGAAGAGTTGAAGATTTTGGTGAGTCCACATAGCTTCGAGGACAAACCCGTTATTCCTTTATGTTATTTCTTTATGTTTTAGACATTGTATGGGCTGCGTCCCAAGTCTTTTATTCAAGCGTTTAATAGATGGTTTGAGACACAGATTTAGTAAAGACTTCCACTTACTTATTAAAATGTTTTCGAGTGTATGGTTTTAAAGAAGTTTTAAATTTTATGTACTTTTCTAGTATCTTATGTTATAATTTTGCAAAGGTCTTGCATGAGACCCCTTCGGGGTCAAGTATGCCATGTTACGTCTAGGGGGTACCCTTGGGCCGTGACAGCTTAATAACTTAAAATGAATCAAAGAATTGTTAGACTAGAACAACTTGAAGTTGTGATATATGATCCCTTCATGTATAGCTTGACTTGGTAAGATAAGACCAATATAGGGTAGCTTAGGATTGAGGATTCATACTCCCCTAAGGGTAGCTTGACTTAGCATTGTAAGATGCATGTCAAGGGTAGCTTGAGTTAGTAGCAGTCATGGTAGTCTAGGATTAAGGATTCATACTCTCCTAAGGGTAGAGTGAACTAGCATTATTAGGATGCTTTCATGATAGCATGACTTGGTTTGGCCAAGACCATTTTATGGTAGCTTAGGATTGAAGACATATACTCTCCTAAGGGTAGCTTAGGATTGAGGATCCATACACTCCTAAGGGTAGCTTGACTTAACATTGTAAAATGTATTTCAAGGGTAGATTAGGATTGATGAATCATACTCTACTAAGGTTTGCTTAGGATTGAGGAATCATACCCTCTTAAAGGTAGCTTACATTAGCATCTTAGTGTGCTTGTAAGGGTAGCTTGCATTAGCATCTTAGTGTGCTTGTAAGGGTAGCTTGCATTAGCATCTTAGTGTGCTTGTAAGGGTAGCTTACATTAGCATCTTAGTGTGGTTGTACGAGTAACATGACTTAGTTGGTCTAAGACTATTTCATGATAGCTAGGATGGAACACTTGTACCCTTCCTAGAATAGCTTGGACTTGCATGATAGTATGTCTTCCAAGGTAGTTAGTTTAGCATTATATAGTTATGTTAGCAAGTTGATAGTTTGGTCTAGCTTATTAGGGTGCTATTCCTTGGTAGCCTTGAATTGGAAAATAGAAGTCATTCATGTGTTGTGACTTGCCTTGTACTAAATAGAGAAGTACCTTAAATGACTAATGGCAAATAGAAAAGAGGGACTAGTTCCCAACTAGTGAGCATGTATGATAGCCTAAGGTGGTACTTAGTATGAGTGGTAGTATGTGATGCCATTCATGCATTACACAAGTATGACTTGAAGCTACTTATGAAGTGTTCTCTTATATAGTATAGACTTAGCTTGGGTTGTTGCTATAGTTGCCTTCAAATATATGATTGACTAAAGGTGGTAATTCCCTAGTCTATAGGAAAAAAGCTTAGAGTGAGACCAAATGAATGGTAGGTATGCATATGGTGACTTCAAGGTTATGCTTAGTGTGAATGGTATTATGGGATGCCATTCATGCATTGCACAAATGTGCTTTTAGGTTACTTATGAGTATAGTTCTCTTAGTATATGAAAGCCTAGATCTTGACTATGCATATAGACTATGATTAAGAATACCAAAAAGGGGTGCTTAACTTGAATGGTATTATGAGATTCTATTCATGCATTGCACAAGTATGCCTTGAGGTTACTTGGGAGTAGTCCTATTATGGTACAAATGACTAGGAGTTGAATAATGCTTATATAATGCTTATGTTGGAGTCTTTGCTTATTATTATGATATTGTCTCTTATGCTTATAATTGATGTTTCATGAAGTATTTCATATGATTTTGGATCATGTCTTATATTGACTAACTCTTATCTTATGCTCTTATGACTATGCTAGCTAACATATTTAGTACATTTTGTACTAACGCATACTTTGCCTACATTCTCATCAAATATAGGGTTTGGAGACTTGAGTTCTATGCTTGGAGATAGGTTTTTAAGGAGCAAAGGAGTTGAAGATTTTGGTGAGTCCTCATAGCTTTGAGGCCGAAACCCAACATTTCCTTTATGTCTTTTATTTCATGTTGAGACTATTGAATGGTTATTTCATGTTGAGACTATTGAATGGGCTATGTCCCAAGAGTTTTATTCTAAAGATGTATTAGATGGTTTGAGACAAAAGTGTAGTAAAGACTTCCGCTTGCATTTTATGAAAATACTTCGAATGTATGGATAAAGTTTTTTTAAAATTTTCGTACTTTTCTGTTATCTTATGCTATGATATGCTAAGGGCTTGTATGAGACCCCTTCGGGGTCAAGTTCGTCATGTTACATCTAGGGTGTACCCTTGGATCGTGACATATACCTTAACGGGGTATAGAACATCCTCAAATAAGTGGATCCACTAAGCTATGCTTAAAAGCAACAAGGAATCATATAAAAAGTATGACCCTTTATCCATGTTGGCATACATGATTTATGAGGATTTTGAGGGTTCTGAACTCATCCTCATATCGGTGCTTAATACTACTCCCAATAATATATAACTCATGTTCATATGTTTATAAACATAACTCATCCTCAAGTTTCGTTTTAAATGTAAAAGTGTTTACACTTGGGAATATAGTGTCCTTATATTCATTTTGAAACATGAAACTCAACTCTCCTCATTATCATACTCAAGTCTTAAATCAAGTTTTAAAAGATTGTAAACGACTTCTCAAAATGACTCAAAAGAACTTCTTGAACTTTCCTCTTAACTTTACTTAAACTTGAAAATGTAAATTAAGAGATGTGATTAGGATATGCATGATTTCTCAAGGATTAATGAATATTTTAAGTGTGGATATCAAGAAGATAACATAGGTACGATTCGAGGGAACACACACGGAAAGAAGGACAGAAAGGTAGGGGACCTAACGACCCTAGCGCAATGAGTGGCGCGGGGCACCAACCCCAAAAATACTGAACAATAATTGGGGTGCGCTGAGTGGAACGCCTTGCCATGCCTTAAACTACTAGGCAGTAGTTCTAGCGCAGTGGTTGCGCGCCGCCCTACCCTCATGCCTAGATTTTTTACGAATTTTTGTTCTCAATTCCAAGGCCTAATTCTTCTAGAATTGAATGATTTCCTTTAAACTCCTTTGGAATCATAAACCCAACACAATTACAACGAAATCCACAAAAAACCCACCAAGAACAACACTCATTCACAAGACCCTCACCTCAAGAACTCAACAAAACTCCATTGTTAAAGAATGAAGCACAAAACCTCAAGAATCTCAATATACACAATCTCATGGATGAATTCATAAATGGAAACTCATGATTGGCGTTAGGGTAAACAAACCCAACACTATGAAAGCTTACATACCTCAAAAGAACTAAGTTATTTAGCATTTCTCCAATTTCTTAAAAAACTCTTAAAACCTCCTCTTTTTCTCCTCTTGAACTTTGACCTAACTTTCTTAGATGTTTAAGAATGAATGAAAATTGACTTAATCTGATTAGACCCCTTAACTTGGGTGGGTGAAACGTTCTAGGCTAATAGGGTAAGGAAAAGACTAAATTACCCTTCCTTAAAATAGATGAATTGCCTTAACTAGACATGCTACACTCAAATGGGCATAACTCCTTCATTCGAACTTAGAATTTAGCAAACTCATCGGCGTTGGAAAGAGGACTCAAAGACCTTCAATTTGATACGTAATGGGCCAACTAACTAATTATGTGCTCAAAGTTATAGTCATCTAAAGTTGACCCAAAACTTAAAAACTGACCAAAGTGCAAGGTGTTTGATACGCTCAAATTACACCTCCTTACAGAAGCATAAGCGATCGTTATCAAGTAAAGAACCCAACTTGTAGGTTGGGGTCGATCCCACGAGGAAAATGGTTTAGACTTTACTTTTAACTAACAATTATATTCAATTAG
>JAJOOO010023864.1:0-20526 GCA_029582685.1 Solanum piurae
TAGTACTTTTAAATTATGATCATTTTCATTATGACTTTGCAATATTTATTTTATATGATGATTTCATTATTATTTTTTATTGAATATTTTAGTGTCATCAGTACTCATCTCATATTTTGTGTTATTTTCTTAAGAAACATCTTAGATAATTGTATTTTGGTTAGACTAAAGAAATATTTGGAGCACAAGTTAATTATATGTTTGTATGCAAGCTTTACCCAAAAAAACCAAAAATTTGAAAAAATTCGACACAATGGTTTGGTTTGGTATTTGAAAAACCCGAACCAACCCGAGGTTGAAAAATCCGAATTTTATTAGTTTGGTTTGGTTTATAAATTAAAAAAAATTTACACAAATAGTTTGGTTTGATATTTGAAAAACCCGAATCAACCCGGTCATATACACCCCTACTTCTTATAGTTGTTAAGGTAAGTGATTTAGTTAAAGAGTTTTGAAAAATTATTAGAATTTGTGGCAAGCGGCTGCTCGAACTTGACCTCACATTCGAAGTCAAGGGTTGGGTATGAGTTGAGTCTAGATCGGGTTTGGAGGAGTAAAAAATGGGCAAGGTTATATTTTAAAGTCACGTGATATTTGTGGAATTAAAAAAAATATGTGTATGCGTGTGTGTGGCTTTTTTAATAATGAGCATACCAGTTCTAAATAGCAAAAAATATATTTACACCTTTTCATTTAAAAAAAAAAGAAGAAGAATTTATTTGCTTGATATTTTGAAAGGACATAAAGGTTACTTTTAAAATCCCTATACTACATTACTGCATCAGAGGAATATATACTACATTAACTTCTCATTGAGATTTTCTTCATAATCAGCTCAAGTTTCAACTTCATTCTTGTCTTTTGGTAGTAATTAAGGTAATTGATTTAATTACAAGGAATTAAAAGAAAAAACGGAAGGATTATAATTTTAAATTTTTTTAATTTAATAATATGAATTTGTTAATAAAAAGAGTAAATATATACTTTTTTGTTAGACACTAAATGTATATATATATATATATGTGACTTTTTTAACAATAAGATACAAACAAATTGTAAAATTGAAAGGAACTTTAAAAATTCGCATCAGAGAAATATAAATAAATAACATAAAGAAAATAACTTCATGTTGAAGATTTTTTTCCTTTTGTGAAATGCAGATTTTTTTGCTATTTTCTTCACAATTTCATAAAGGGTTTTTCTTTTAAGACGGAGAGTTTCGAACACAAGAGGCGGTTGTTCATATGGTAAACACCTTCATCTCTAACTTCAAAGTTGTGGGTTCAAGTCGCCAACTCAGTAAGGAAGTGGGAGCTCCTAGGAAATGAATTTAAAAAATAGTTTCTACAGAGCTCCCACCTCTGTATCAAGTTGGTGATTCAAACCCATAATCTTGAGCTTAGAGATGGACGATATTTACCATCTGAGCAACCAAATCTTGTGTCCGAAAATACCTTTATGGAGTTGAAGTTTTTTCCGTTAATAATTAGTTCAAGTTTCAACTTTCTTCTCTCATCTTATGATAATGATTAAGGTTCTGTAGTGAAGTTAGTTCGAGAAACTTTTGTTAACCCCTCTTTAAGAGGTCTCATTTTTAAAACTTTTTTAGTGACTCAAATCCACCATCTTAAAATTAAAAGTTGATGATGTTTACCATTTGAGCAACCTTCTTCTCCCAAAGACCAAGTTTTTATGAAATTGTGGAGTTCCAACATTCTAGTCTTCTTGTAGTTATTACGGTAAGTGATTTAGTTAAAAGAGATTAAGAAAAAAAGAAATGATTAGAATTTAGTGGCAAGTGTTAGGTTATGAAGGTTATTAGGGCGTCATGCGGAAGCTTACAATTGCATATCATATGGTAATAAATCAGACGACAAATAAAAAATATACTAAAGATATATTATTAATATGATTTGGTCAAGCGACCTACGTATTGAAAACTAATATTAAAAAAACATAAATATGTTTAGGAGAAAATCTCCCCATAAACTAAACTTTTAAACGACTACATTGTGGATGATCTCGTGTTGTTGGTATGAGAAGAGGGGTCTTCAATTTATAGAGTTCCAAACATTTTCTCTAAGGAAAGAATAAACCAAATATGGAAGAAAATTAGATTTTCCTTCGAGAAAAAGTTCAAGCATTTATAGTAATACTTTGATTTTTCTTTAAGGAAAAAAATAAACTTCAAATAAGTTAACAAAATCAGGGCAAAACCCTAACAAATCTCCTCTTTTGTCTGGATTTTCTTCACAAAACTTGATCCTCTTTCTTCATACAATCTTCATGTATCACCGCTGCTTACTATGATTTAACAATTGATATGGGATAAGAATTGGAGCCCTGTGTTAAAAGTTATGAGCAGGGTTGAAAGTGGAGCTCATGGTTAAAAGTAATATGCATAAGTTGAAAGTGGAGCTCATGCATTAAAAATAAGATGTATGAGTTAAAAGTGGAGTTCATGCGTTAAAAGTAAAATGCATGAGTTAAAAGTGGATTCCTAGCATTAAAAGTTTGCAAGGGTTATACTTTAAAGTAAGCATGAGTTGAAAATTGATTTTGTTTCAAAGGATGGAGTAGTAAGATATTTTTGAAAATATATTTAAAAATTTCTCCACATGTAGTAGCACAAAAATCTTCATTATCATCAAATTTGTTGCAAATTGGTTTGAAACCGCGTTGAACCTATATTCAACCTCGTTTCATTGGATCATTGAACTATGTGCTCTGATACCACTTGTTGGGTTCGAAAGTGATTAGGGCGTCATGCGGAAGCTTACAATTGCGTATCATATGGTTGATAAATCAGACGACAAATAAAAAACATACTAAAGATATATTATTAATATGGTTTGGTCAAGCTACCTACATATTGAAAACTAATATTAAAAAAACATAAATATATTTAGGAGAAAATCTCCCATAAACTAAACTCTTAAACGACTACATTGTGGATGCTCTCGTGTTGTTCGTATGAGAAGAGGGATCTTCAATTTATAGAGTTCCAAACATTTCCTCTAAGAAAAGAATAAAGCAAATATGGAAGAAAATTATATTTTCTTTTCAGAAAAAGTTCAAGCATTTATGGTAATACTTTGACTTTTCTTTAAAGAAAAAAATAAACTTCAAATAAGGTAAGAAAATCATGGCAAACCCTAATAGCAAGTAGCACTCGAACCCTTGATCTCACGTTCGAAGTCGAGGGTTGGGTATGAGTTGAGTTTACATCGGATTTGGAGGAGTAAAAAATGTGCAAGGTAATATTTTAAAGTCACGTGATATTTGTGGAATTAAAAAAATCTTTCAATACATATGAATTTGTTATCGAAAAGAGTAAATGTGCTATATATATATATATATATATATATATATATATATTATGAGTTCGAGTCACCAACTATGTGGGGAAGTGGGAGTGAGCTCCTAGGAAATCATTTTTAAAAAAAAAAAAAAAAGGTTTCTAGAGAGCTCCCACCTATCTATTGAGTTGGTGACTCGAACCTGCAATCTTGAGCTTAAAGATGAACGATATTTTTAATTATATCGTAAATATAGTTCATTCTTTTTCAAAAAAGACATTTGTTTTCTTTAACTATATAGTTTTAAAACTTTTAGTTTATTACATCAAAGTCACTAAGATCACGACGTTTGAGGTTGACCTTAAGGTCGTTCTTCATTAATATAGTGAAGGAGAGTTTTGATGTAACTTGATGACCAGAAACATGAGATAACTCGCAACGAAGTAATATAGCTGAAGCTACAGACTTCATTTCAAGATAATTAGTTAAGTATTTAGCTTTGCATATTCTTGATCCACCATTAAATGCTACATACTTATATCCATCTTCATGCCTTTCAATTCTTCTTTCATCAGCAAAGAGTCATCTTTCCGGTTTAAATTCTAAGCAATCTTCTCCCCACACGGACTTCATCCTTCCCACTGAGTATAGCGATAAAATGATGTCCGAACCAACTGGTACATATGTTCCAGCCGGAAGGATATCATCACATATCACATACTGTAGAACTGATATATTGTTAAAAAAGTGACATATATATATATATATATATATATATATATATATATATCTTCATTGTCTAATAAAAACAGCACATTTACTCTTTTCGATAACAAGAGTTTAGACTTACTAGTTCTTAAACATTATGAGACTGGCCAACTTGTAGAGTTGTAGTGAATGTTTACCTTCGGAAATATGATGACCATAGATTTAAGATACTCTCTCTACCTCATTTTATATCTATGATTTTGCACAAAATAAATACCCTCTTTTTTTAAACTATTGGTTTTAAACATGTCAGCACACTTGTGCAGCTATAAAATTGGGTCATGTAATTGCAAGTCATAGGAAACTTTGCTATAACATCATAATTATTATTGTCAAGAAAAAGGCCGTAATCATGAACATGATATTACATTAGTCGTTTTCCTTCCCCGAATACTTCTTTCATCGTTGGAGGTTAAGAATCAAGATAGTGCTCGTTTATCAACATGGATTGTGGTTGAATGGTTTCATCCTTAATCAGAGGTCTCGAATTCGAGCCTTAAGTATAGAGAAAATCCTGTTGGGAGCATCACTCCAAATGGACCCCACAATACGCAATCCGAATTTAGTCAGTGCATGTGGGATGTAAAACCAAAAAAAATATGTATATAGTGCTCCTTCAATCCCCTTTTATTTGATCTATCAAATTATGCTTCCATTTGTATATTATTATTATTGTTATTATTTCTTTTAAATTTATGGTACTACATTGAGTTAGTTTGCCTTGTATGTCATTTGTCCCAAAGGCTTGATCATAATTATATTTTCCTCTCATCCCATAAATTCTACAGCCATGATCATAATTGATCCAACGATAACGACGTTTCAATCTATTCATAACAAGATCCAAACCGTTAAAAATAAAGCTACTCTAAGACTTACTACAAGTAAATGTAATCAACTTTAGAAGATCTTGAAATATAAAAATAAAATTCCCACCAATATCTATCACAATTGCCAATGTTGTTGACATCAATCAACAATTTCCAATGCTAAAACACGAGGCTAACATGAATAATAGCACAAGATGAACAAGACATACAAGCAATAGGAAGTTGGAATCTGCCTTGAAGAAACATTGATATGAAACTTATCGTCAAAAGTTTATGACACAAGCAAATGAACACTATTACATATAAGAGTCGATTACAAACAACAAAACTGGCCCTGGAAAATATTTTGTTTAACATCCGGTGTGAACGAGCAGTTGCCTTTTGCCAAGCAGCTCGAAATTTTAGAATTTGGGAGTTACCTGAGGCCTTCTACAAACTCAATTGGCTGGAAATATCATCTGTGCTTTGACCTTAAACTAGTCTTAACTCGTATTCACCAGCCATAGTAATATATCTCACCCATGGAAGAGCCTGATAGCCACTTTTCTCAATAATCTTCAAGTAGCGAACCTGACATTCATTAAACAATACATATTATTGCAATGTCAAGAACATGCTATATCAGCTTAGAGAACAGATGTAAACAAAAATATGCTTGTTTTGTTATGGGCCTTTGAAGCACAGAGAACTAAGATCCCATACTAGGTGGCTTGTTTTATTTGGCTGGTAATCAAGCAAGCTTGTTCGACTCAGGACAGGCTGCAGAGGAGGGGAATACAACGTTGCTCCAGTGCCACTTATGTGGGAAGTATGCAGAAACAAATAGTCACCTCTCTTTTGTTCTGTAGAGTGACTAAGAACTCTGGGACGTCCTTTTTGCTATGATTGGTTTGAATTGGTCAGTGCCAATGACTACTACACTGATGATTTCCAGCTGGAACAGAAAGGGAGGCACTAAAGATTTTTTTTTTAAAAAGAAAGATGGGAGTATGATATCAGGCTGCATATGGTGGACAAATCTAAAGAGGAAGGAATCTAAGATGTTTTGATGGAAAGAGCAACCCAATACAGAAGATAAAGTTTAGTTGTATTTTGCTTTTTTAGTTTTGGTGTAAACAGGAGTACGTACATGACACTGAGGCTCTAATCCAAGTTTTAGAGTCTGTTTAACATAGTTTTTGTCTAATTTAGGTTTTGCTCACACTCAATATAATTATGGCTCCACAGCCTCTTTTGATTTTCATATGTTTGTTACCATCTCAATATATATATATGCTTGAGTTGCCATATAAAAGACTTCCAGCACTGACTGAACAAAGGAGAAAGTCATAGAAGGCAAGATATACTATAGGTGACAGTTTGATCAACACAGCAGAGCCAGATTAGATCTGAGGAAAAGTTTGACCACAGCAGATTGTTACTTCCTGTTCTTTGGGAAGGCACGTGGGGAACTCTGAGTGCCTAATTGGAATCCACTTACTAGTCAGTATTGTTGGTGTCTTATAAGCTCATCTCCAGTTTTAAATAATTTGAAGTTTATTCGGCTGGTTAATTGTAGTATTACAGCCTATACCTTGCCAGGAAATCAGATAACGTTGACCATGGTTAATTAGACTTTAGTATATGCAGTTGTTGGGCATAAAGATGACAATCAGCAATACATTGCCCTCTTCCAGCACAGAACCCCCGCCCTGCCTCTCTTTTCATATTGCACTGTCAAGCAATACCAACAATAACCACTAGCAAGGAAAATAACTTAAAAAGGAGTTTAACTAAATGGACATTTTGTGTTCTGTTGTGCCAGTTCTAAGTTTTTTCCAATGTGCGTCTACAGCAGAATTGAACCAGCCACATCACCTCATTATCCCCAATATGCCTTTACATGTACAAGAACCCTTAATTCCCAATACCATTTGAAGTGTCAACCCTTACAGTACTTGTTAGTCCTAATTCCTAATGCCATCTGACTCCCCGAACCTTCCCAGCCTGAGAACCAATCAAGTACATAGAGTTAACAGCTCATCCGAGACTCAGTGGTTTCTTAATATGATAGACCGAGCAAGGATATCAACATGGGCATAAAGATTACAGAAATAAGGGAAAGAAGACTTGGAAGTCTACGACTAAGTAAAACCAATGCTTTTAGGTGTTAAACTATGCCTTTGTAATACTCTTCTCTGAGAGCCACAATTGTGGAGTGTGGTCTTTACATTTACAATCAACATCTTTTGGAACCCTTCTTGAACAAATATATTTCTATGGATAAATAGCTGATCTTTGAATAGGAAAAAGAGTCGAGGGCTTACCTGTATACCAGAAACAGTAAAATAAGGAATTTCAAATTTCACACGTATAGGAGCTTTTCTCTCAGGAACTGATTCTTCTGCTGTAATACTGGGAAGAGTAAACTCCGCTCTCAACATATATTCCTGAAAAAGAAATGGCAATACATATAGGCAAATGTCAACAAGAGAACAATCAGAAAAGTTAAACAATGAGTTAAAACTTCAACTATGATCAAGTCAGCACTAACCTTACCACCAGGGAAAGATTTTATTTTCCAAATCAGTGCATCTTTTTCAGGTGCATAAGTAGACGATCCCATTGATGTTCGGACATTTGGATTTGTAGCATCCGTTGCCACAGGTAACTCAATTTCAACATTAGTTGCAGTACTGAAATTATTGAAGAAACTCATAACTGGACATGGAAAACTTTGTTATAACATAATGCATGCAATACACAGTACAAGTAAAATGGCGCATCTAATTAGTAGCTGAGTTTTTCACTGTAATACTTTATACACATCATACCTTCGTTCCTTGAACTGGCTCCGTGCTTTAACCACAATTTCCATACGGCTCCTAGAATGTCTTTCCACTTGAGCTTCTACCCATATGAGAGGCTTTACCTGAGACAATTACCATCAAGGGTTTAAACAATTTTGCTTAAGAACGTCCACAAGGGAACTAGAAGTAATACAAGACCCAGCAAGCTCATAATTTACCTGAGTACCAAGTCTGTAGGTCATAAGATCAAAGGCTCCATCTGGCGGTATAAATGATATAGTGCGATCATTTTCAAATCGGGCCAAGCGAACACACCTAAATTAGAAGCAAAATTAGTTGAAGAGAAAGAGAAGGGCAATAAGATAGAGAAATGGGTTACTATTTGAAACTGGCCAAGACTCAAGACATGGATAAAAGCCTTCAGGAATTATCATTTGACAAATTGTGCGGGAGGTACAGGTTGCTGGTTCAACAACCACATACTTCACTAAATTCCTTTTAAAGTAATAGGTTTGACTTTCCAGGCAGCGCTATTTAGTAAAGTATTTCATCTTTGAGAAGCATGTTATGCAAGTAAATCAATGACCAACCCACATAACTCTGTTTGACAGGAGAGACCAATATATCATAATCCCACAAAAAGAAATAACTGAACAATTTCATACTGATGAAACTTGATATCATCAAGATCAATGGCCTTCCCCTTGGTAGTTCGCCCTTGTGCTTCCAGCAACATTCTATCATTAAGACCAAGCTTACACTCAGGCATGCCACTGCAAAAAAGAAACAACAAAATGTATATTCAAATAACAGTCACTCTATATACAGTAGGGTAATACCAACAATTCACACATGAGGGACTGATAAACATGACATTTAAGTAGTGGAACTAAGTGTTTTCTGAATCAACATGGAAAAACTACCAGATATTCAACTTGTACTCCTAAAATGTCCCAGATATTCAAATAGAAGATAAGATAGTGACACTCCAACAGATGTGGAATAAAGAGCTCACCGGAAACTGAAAAAGTTCAGGTAAAAGAACAACTCACACACTAACAACTAGACACATTATTATTGTTGTTGTTGTTGTTGTTATTATTGTTGTTGTTGTTGTTGTTGTTGTTGTTGTTGATAAAGTAATAAATACTATTGATGTTTGGGCAAAATGTGCCTGTATACAAGAAGAATACCAATAAGTAGAAAACCTACAAGAAAATACTTTTTGTAACGAACGACACACAATCTTCTATTCTATACATAAACAAACCTCATCAGTATTCTAAAGGGAAATAAGTAATAAGAGGTTATTCCTTATTCGTACAAAATTCATCTCTACACCTTTGAATTTCGAAAGCTCTCATATTTCTCTCCAGACAACTCACATAAGAGCTAGTGGAGAAACATTCCAAGACCTGCGCCTCTTTTTCTTCATTCTACCGAAACTCCAAATGGACATGGCTTCTTTCACAGTGTCTGACATCAGCCAACTGATTCCAAACTAACCTAGAATTTCCCACCATAACCTCAAAGCTACCTGACAATTTATGAGAAGATGGTTGACATCTTCATCCGAACCCTTACACATAAAGCACCAATTAATGCACAGAACCTTCATCTCCCCAAGCATCTCAGCAGTCAAAATCACCCCTCCCCTCTAATTGATAGCCAAGTGAAAAAACCAATGATAAGTTGATAACTCTGAGATCCAACTCGAGTTATATGGAACGGCAACCTCCTCCCTAATTAGAAGCTTCCTATAATATGAGTTAATAGAAAATACTCCATTTTCCCCCGCCTTCCAACTCCATACTTCCTATCTTCTGAGGTACTTTGCTTGTGAAGCAAAGTAGTCAGATTTGGGAACTCTGGCACATTCCAGTTCTTAAAGTTTCACCTAAACCTCGAATCCAAAAAACCATCTCCATCTAGAAACCTCCAAACATGTTGGACAGTCATCTCCTTCTGGAGTGAAATTATGTAAATGTTTGGGGATGTACTTCTCAAAGTATTACCCCCACAAGTAGATCACCTTTGTTACAGAAAAAATTACTCTCTATAAGTTTGGGTAACAATGCTACTAAAATTAGCTCACGTTTTACCTTCTTACCCAATTTAACCCACTTAGTATATAACTTGAATTGTTTTCATTCCTTGGGGCAACATTAAAGACCTACTTCTAACCCTTTTTTCTCCTTTTGTCTCTTTCTTCCTTCTGCTTCGTTCTTTTCCCAGCGCTCATTCTTTTCATCTTCAATGTTAATGAAGTGTCACCTCTAGTCCTTTTTCACTCACTTCAGTTTTAATCTAGTGTCCAAAGTAAAAAATTCATAATGATGAATGTCGGATCTTGGGGTTATTGCATATATAAACAAACTTCAGTCCAAAAGTTTTTCGTTATGTTCTTTTAAGCAGTATGGAGCAGTAGAAACTCGTTGATGGACTGAATGCATCACATATTACTCTGCAAGCCTTAGCTAGGTGGGAAGACAGATTGGAAGATGCTTTTGATGGGCTTTCTTTTTCCCTTCTACTTTATTGCTATGGTGCTTCTGTGACCTTCATCCATGGTAGTATATAAATATTAATGCCAACTTTAGGGCTTTAATTTGGTTGATTTATTGTGGTTGATTGAGAACTTGAAAAATAAAAGTTATCATTGAACCCACTTCAAAGCTATGATTTGGAAATTGGGATTTTTGAGTTTGTTAGTTGTTTGGGTTGGGTGTTGTTCCAATTGATTGGAAACTTCAAGAGGTGTTCGAAACTTAAACTTGAGTTAGATTTGAGTTAAATTTAAGAAGAGGCTCTAGTAAGAAGAGGAAGTCAGTTTTTGTATAATCGTATATATGGGTATACAGCTTCCTTAGACTATTTCTGACAAGTTTAAACAACACCCACTCCAAAATCCAAATTTCTCACAAAATCATATTTGAATTTTAAACCCAGTTATTTAATTTTTTTCAACAATGGTGGATTACTTTAAAAATCTAATCACCACCCAAATGGATTTTTTTTGATAAAGACCACCCAAATGGATTTGATTTGTTGAACTAATGTTTGAGTCACAATTACTGATTCGGAGATTGAGTTAGAAGCTTGAGCTTTTTTAAAAAAGAAACTGAATAGCAAATTCGAGAACCTATTTGGAGTTTAATGTTAAATCTTGGCCTATTATTTTTGGGATACAGCTTTGCAAAGTTGAATAGTCCACACAATGTATGTGTGTGGACTATACTTGTATGTAATTCTCTCTTTATTAAATCAAAAGGTTTGAAGAACGGACTTGCATTCAATATCTAACAAATGTGATGAACCATAAACAGTGGGCACATGGCCACCTGGTTGCAATGTATGTGTGTGGACTGTACTTATATGCAGTTCTCTCTTTATTAAATCAAAAGGTTTGGAGAAGAGACTTGCATTCAAATATTAAACAAATGTGCAGTTGGAACATCTTTGAAGGTGATAGAGAATGCACTAGAGGTTGAAGGCCTTGTATTAGTTTCTAAAAGGGAACATAAACAAAGTGGAAAAGGGAACTAATTTCCACTCTGACTTTGGTACTTACAAGATTTAACATAGGAGTGACAAAATTGGCGCTTACATAGTGTAACCCACCAATACAAAGGTTAAAGTGTAGGATATGTATGCTCATTAGGACATGTCAGTTATAGGCTCCACACATGGTGTCCTGCAGATTTCTCTAGGTGGATAGGAGGCGTGACAGTAAGCGCATCCAATTGATTGTTATTGTGGGCCTCTCAGAATATTTAGTAATCAGTGAGTTTTACCCAGCTCTTGACCTTCATCAGGGGTGTCAAATGGGTAAGTTGGCTACATTTGGCCTGGTTAAAGTAAGTTTACTCAATAAATGGGTTGGGTTATATAACCCACCAAATGTTTGCTTGGGTCAAATAGGCCAGCCAATTTGGGTTGAACAATGAGTCATAACTCATAACCCAATCTGCTCAACTCAAAAGGTTTTCATTTGTTGGTTTGTTCTTTTATAATTCGTTTAGTTATCAACTCAAACTAATAAAAAACCTTTTCTTCATTTATCATGACTATTTCAAACAAACCATACATAAAAAAGATTCTATGTTTTGATAACTTTCTTATTAATCAATTTGGGCCACATATGCAACCAAATTGGCCCAAGCCTTTCTTTTAATTATTGGAGAAAGTATTTTGCTAAAGTGCTGCACAGTATTTACAGAGACATAGCCCATAGCCGCATTACAAATCAGTAACGAGCTCAAAAATTCTATCATAACCTCTTTGTCATTTGCAATTGCCATGTTACACCAAAATTAAAAAAAGTAGAAAAAATGCATCTATGCTTCATGCAAATGACGAATTCCTTTTGCTTTCACAAATTCATGTGTTCCTTTCATGTAGATGATCCACCATGTGACTGAGATCACTGAATTCCAGGTTTTCAGCTTTTCCTTTCCCAGACCTTTCATGTAACAGCTTTGCAGCATTTACAGGGACTAAATTGGGCTATCCCAAAATGACAGACCAATGAGCATATACACAGCCCGATCTGCCCAAGTCTGGTGGATTATACTTTTATGAGCTAAATTTGAAACCCCTAATCTTTATCTACAATTTTGTGACCATTGAAGCAATGAACTTCCCCACCTAAGTAGAGGGCTCTCTATCTAGAGAGAGAGAGAGAGAGATATCCTTGGAACTTCTACAGAACGACGCCTAGGTTACTCTAATTGTAGGTAGTTGTAAGATTAGAGCAAAGAAGAACTAGTCCAGCGTGGTAATATAAGAATCCAATACACTCCTAGAACATGAGTATGCAATGAAACATTAAAAATGCCTAATTTTGTCCGAAAAATTTTAGTAATTCTAACTGCCACTTGAACACTTTGCAGATTATTGTGGTCAAAATTAGCTTGTATACCAAACAATTCTATTGGTGATGGTGAATTTCTTTGCGGCATGTATAAAGATTGACGAAATTCAGGAAAAAAAAATTTTGGCGAGCTCTTTACAGCTACATTCAGTGAAGAATAAACAAGTTGTGTCCGAAACTTTGATCTTTACATTAGAAGCACAAAAGACGGTACTAAGTCAAAATTCTTAAACACCTATATGCATAAATGTGCAATGCATGATTTGTGAATCATGTTTCTGATAATACTATCTGACACTAACTAAAGAAGTTAAATTCTTGCAGTTGGAATTCTTTGAATCTTAAATTAACCAAAGGGATAGGGGGGGAACGAAAAAAACAAATAGAGGTAAATATTAACATAAATTTTCCTTCTGAGGCATGAGCTAGATTGAAGGTTCAGTAAAAAAGGAAAAAGAATATACAGTGCAAAGAGCAAACCTCAAGTATGCCCTCATCTTCAGTGCACCAACAACATCTGATCTCACTATTTGCCCGTTGCTGTTTACAAGTATATTAACACTCTCCACAACATCCAAAAACACCTGAAAGAACAAACTTCCATGTAACCCAATGAAGAAAAAATATTCTCTTAAATAAACATGTATACCTACTTCATTCTTCTTGTAGTTTATCCCTTCACTACGCCAGGACACAGCATTTGTAACTGCCATTGGAGGCCTTTGTGTAACCTCCATCCTATATGCATCAGTTTTTATGAACTCACTGAGAATTTTTGCTTCAGTATATTGAGGATAACCAAAGTCCATCATTTCATCAAGTAGCTCATACTGCAAAGACAAAGAACATCAGCTCAGTCCGAATGAGCCAATATGAATGACAATTTCCTATCTAACTTTTGATCTTAAAGAGATATGAAATATTCCTCATACCACTACAACAAAATTATCGCGAAGGGATTCTTCTTCTAACTCTTCAAAATAATGCTTGAATACCTGTCAGAAAGGTAAAATAAAAAATGATAAATCTTCCCAAGTTCCAACCAAGAAAACCATTACTCCCTCCATTACATTTTTACGGTACTATAACTATTAGAGGAGTCAAACAAAAAAAGTTCTTCCATTTCAAGAATAAATTTAATTATAAAATACTGTGACGTAGACACATAGTACATTTAATGTAGTTATAATTATATAATATGTAAATTTTACTTTGAAATTAAAGAAGTTGATGTCCAAATTGAGACTGAACAGATTGACCCTACACTCTGAAGTCTGCCATTTTTCTCATAACTGAGAGAGTAATTGATTTTGGATTAACACAGTTAGAGTACTCATCCTCAAATATCAGCATAACTTACATCTACGACACGGTGTAGAAACAGAAGGAGACTAGCTGCATTACAGTTCTGCCTTGATGCAGTCATGAGATACACATTGTTATGCTGTATAAACATATAGGTCACTCCATTATCATATGCTACAGGATCCAGAGGATCACCCTGCAATAGATAAATCACATAACAATCAAATTACACAGCAAACCGTAAGCTCCTACTAAATCAAAACAATTCAACTGCATGGAAAAGAAACAAAAATGTAGATGATAAAAAGGTATACATATCAGAGAAAAGGTAACTTTGTGTTAATATTAATCATCTTAACTTTGACTTCTCAATGAGGTTTGCTCTTTTTAAGTAGAGTGGTTCAACATAATTATTGATCGAATATAAGTCCTTGAACTTAAGATTTGAAATTTCAAATTTCAAACACGTGAAATCATCAAAAGAAATTATAACTCTTTCTCCATTCTATTTAACTAAATTTGCATAATTTCAAATCAAATTACACCAATTTCCACTCTCCTGAACTCAAATCTAACTCCAATTTCAAACTAGAGCCATTTATAAGCGCATCAACTAGTGATATCTTCAACCAAATGTTTCAGTTTCTCATATACAATGATTTTGACATTAAATTCAAAAGAGAGAGGAAAAAAGAACCTCTTTTTCAATGAGCTTGGTGAAGAATCGTTCCGCTTGAACGGAAGTGACGTCTCCACGGTAATCACGCCAGACGAGCACCCGGCCTTTGATGTCAAGGAGGAACAGCGCGGACGCCGCCCCTGCCATGTGAAGTACTACGGATTCCGATCAATATCGCAGATCGGAAAAGTTGTCGGAGATAAACTTTCCGGTGGAGATCTACTGGTGGTAGAGTAAAAACGATCAAATATAGGCTCCGCAGTGAATCTTCATGCGTTCGTTAAAGTATGGGTTTTGAGATCGAAATTTTGATCAAGTTGTTGTCATGTGCTTGCAGTGGAATCATATTTGGGCCGTATCGGGTCAAGTAGTCCAACTTCTGTCGGGTTATTTGACACAAACACCAAAATCCTTTTAGTTTGGAGCCGGTTGTCATTTTTGCTCGAGGTTTAATTTTTACCCTTGAGCTAAATAAAAATAAGTGGCCAAAAATATTTTCCGTTCATGACATAAGTTTATATTTTCATAAAAATTGCATAATTTGTATGGAACTTATGCCGAGGTAAAAGTTTAGTTCACAACTCATAAGTTATATCATAGAAAACATAACTTAGTTCCTACATAACTTATGTCAACGGAGGCAAACATCAGCATTAGATTCCACAAGTTATGTCATATATAAGAGGCATAACTTATTCTTATAAAACTTATGTCGCGAGGTAAAAAAATTCTAAATTCATATAGAGCAGATTACTTATGCCGGATAATTTAAGACAGATATTTTCTAAACTTATCTCGAGCGAAATTAGGTCATAAATAAGGATATTTTGACCTACAAAGTTTCATTAAATGACCAATAGGGACAAAGATTAAAAATCATCATATTTGAGGATAAAAATTAAAGCTTTTTCCACTGTCTGATTGCAGTAGGGGGTCACGTAGGATGGTTAAGCCAGGAGCAGGACCGATACTTTGCTTAGCCAACACATCTTCACATAGCCTTCCCTCCAAATATGTCTCAATTCACACCTCCAATCCCTTCTCATTAGCTCTCTGATTCTCAGGATAATATTGAAATGTGGATCCTCATGCCCAGCCATTGTGCAGCTTCTGTACAGAACCCAGGCAGTCCCTGAAAGAAAATGTAAGTGCAAAACTTCACTTTTGTTGCCAAGTGTACTATTATGTGTCTTTTACAGTCTCTTATATGCAAATAAATTAGAAAGAAAACAACAAATAAGCATTTTTTAATCATGATTTTGGAGTTTTAAATTCCACCAATAAACGGATAGTGTTAAATTCTTTAAACCAAGATCTATCAACCTGTTTTAATGGAGCTAGATCACATCCTGTTTTTAGATCCAACTTTTTTAGGTCCCTCCCTTATCAAAATATTGAAATGGTTCCGCGATAAGAAAGACGAAACTTTTGATTCCATATTCAATAACTGATGAGTTCAATTCTCTATTACACTATTTTTGAACTTTAGTGTATATGAGAATAGATATGATCAAGAGATTTTTCAAGGTTCAAATCACTTCATGTGCTATTTTTAGTTTGTTATATATAGGAAGAAATATCTTAAAGTGTTTATAATGATGTAATCATTAATCGTTTTTAAAATATGACAATTTATCGAGTATGTACAATTATAATGCCAATGTCTATATTCATATGTTATGTTTAAAATTTTGTAACTTTTTAAGTACACGCTGAATATTAGTACACATTTTTAGTCTGATTATTATTAATTATTTAATTTAAAGTTGTAGTAGAAAATTCATAAACTTTAAATTCTGAATATATCTTTATGTAAACTATGTGTTTTGTCTTCCTATGGTGAAAAGCTTTTATAGCCACATAAAAATTATGTCATGTTTAAGACCATATACAAGTTTCAATTAAAATTTTTAACAATATCACAAATATTATAATAAATTTTTTCCACAAATGATTTTCATTTTAACACATAAGTGACAGAGATCTGTAAAAATTATTTTCTTCTATTCAATTTGTAAGTGGTCATAAGAGATTATCTTCACGAGAAAAGACATGTGACACAACTCTCAACTTGATCAAATATGTAAGATTTAAGAGTACCACATCTAAAGATAGCTAGTCTTCATTATAAGGTAAAAATCATATCTAAAATTGAAACTCTCAAAGGAAATGACAATAAATTCTTTTTAACTTCTTTCCATTGGGACATACAACAACCAACCAACATCAAGGAGGTGTAGTTGTTGTCCCAAATAAGGATTTAGCTTTTCTATATCACCAACTTTAGATGAAAGAAGATTTATGGAAGGTTACTTCATCTCCAGCTCTATAACTTTTCTCTTCTCCTCCAACTTTCCAAACTTCCCCATTATAAATCTATCGCGATACATTAGGAAATGTATCGCCAGGCTGCAACGTGTACAATGTATCGTAGAAGTATTTGATGGTACCATTTACATTTTTGCAAGTACAAGGCACTGTAACAATCTTGTTTTCCTTCCGGATGACTAATTGACTCTATTTGTGACTTCTTGATAGAGTAAAATATCGCGATTTGGTCTTTGTTGAGACCATTGTTCTGGTAAGTAGAGAGCTATACGTCTTGATTTGATTCGAGCAAGGAAAATAGTATATTTTGAGACAATTGAGTTGGAACGCCAAATACAAAGTTTCTTAATGATGAAAAGACTCGAGGAAAGAGTAGTAGAACTAGTAAATAGTAATGCATACCTAGAAGACATAGTTATTACTTCAGGACCCGTTTGGTAGAAGGTATTAATCAAAATAGTGCATGGATTAAATTTTAGTCTAACAAAAACATTGTTTGGTTACTTTATTTAACCTAATCCATGGATTAGTTATACCTCATACAATGTCTTATTTTATCCCTAGAAGAGAGAAGGGATAACTAATCTAAGGTATAACAATCCTTGGATAAGACCCCTAAATGACTAAACTATCTCCAAATCTTTTTTCCTAAATTTCTTTTGTAATTTAATGTTCTTTTTTATTTATATTAGAATAGTTATAAATATTCTTTTAAAATCTCCAAATTCGTTCCAAGTAATTTGATGATTTCACAAACTAATAATTTTTTTCTCCATGCTTGATTTGATGTATTGGGTTGATTTTTTTTCCGATATTTTTTTAATGTAGTTTGTGTATTGACCACATGAACTATTTGTTTTCTTTTTTAAAAAAAATAAGTTTCGTCTAGTTGAATATGTTAAGTTTAAGGTATATTTGACCAACAAAAAATTAGAAATACATTGTGCTATCAAGGATAGTGGCACATCACACCTCAAAATTAATAATATTTTTTTTTATATTTTAGTATTTAACTTGACTAGTTAAATGAAATAGAAAATCTCATAATAACCCAAGGGTATAATAGGAAAGAAGTTTTTTCTAGTCTTAAACCAAACATAAAATTAGGTGGGAAGCAATGAACCAAACACTTGAAAAAAAATCAATCACTGCATTACTAAACCATGTATTACTAATCTCTACATTACTAATCCATTCATTAGTAATTCCTGTGTTATGCATCTTTGCACCAAACGACCCCTTAATGTTTTCCATGTGAGATTATGAACAATAAGAAGAGGAATATGTTTGATTTATGACTCTCGCCTAGTGCTGGCAAAATGAGCCCATATTTTAGTTACCCGTCCATATTTTAATGGGTTGGGTGAGTGATTTTTCATATGGGTTGATACACATATTCAACCCATAAAAATATGGGTAAAATATGGATAAATTATGGGTAAAATATGGGTAAAGTATGGATTAGCCAAATGGGTTAAGCATCCCACTTTTATTCACTCAAAATTCATGATATCACTAAAATTATTGTAACTTCTCTTCCTTTTTATGTCTTCTATAAAACTTATTATTATTCTCTATAATTGAAAAGATGAAGTCTTTGGCCCTCCTAAAAATATATATTTTAAATGTATATTTCTTTTGTTAATTATAATTATATTTTTTTATTTGTTTAATTTTATATTGAATAATAAATAATAGTGTAAATTAAGAAAATCATGTATTAGTATTGACATGGCTTAAAGTGCATTAAGCATGTTTTAGTCCTAAAATGTAAATATTCATTTACTTTGAAATTAAAAATATATTTTCCCCTTGTTATTACATAAATTTATTTTATATTGAAAAATTATAGAAATTTTGTTTTTTAACTTTTATGATACAATATAACTAAATAAAGTAGTTTAAACAATTTTCATCTAAGAAAGACTCAAATATTTTCTCCATCTTGAATTATTAAGTAGAGTACTATTTACTCATGAAAATATGGGTAAACTAGTATTTTACCCAACCCATTTGTTACCCAATCAATTTTTACCCATGTCTAATATGAGCGGGTTAAATTATTACCCATTTTATGATAACCCACTTTCAACCAGTCCAAATTTGACCCAACCCTCCCATTTGCCACCACTACTCTCGCCATATCCAATACCAAAATCAGATCCTTCATCACTTACTTCCTCCACCTCCACCTCCACCACCACCGCTGCCTCCACCACCGAATCCGTGACCCTCACCATATCCAAACTTACCAAATCCACTATCACTAACTCCTCCTCCACCAGCACCATCACCACCTCTGCCGGCACCGCCACCAATTAGCCCCCCTACAATTTGGCCAAATCCATCATTTTCATCCGATCTGTGACCCTCACCAAATCCAAAGCCAGCACCAAATGTGGCCACTATCACTATCTCCACCACCGCCGTCACCACAAGACCTCCTAAAATTGGGTAATAATGGATTGTAAAGAAGCTTCCTTGCTGAGGAAGTTTGCACTACAACTCCCGAAACAACAATTAGCATCAACTTGCATCTAATCTTTGTAGTATCTACTGTAAGCACTACACACAAAAATAGCATAACTTCGATTAGTGACGGAACTAGGAATTCTATTAATTCTAATGAGAGAATTTGGAAGAAAAATTTTTTTACTTGAAATTTGAATTGAGGCATAAACTAATTTTTAAATCACTTTTACTACAAGACTAAAAGTTTCCAAAATGTTAAGGGAATTCAACAACGTGTATTATCTTATTTACTCAATATGCAACTAAAGAGATTCAATTAAACCTTTTCCTAAATTAAGCTCCACTTTTAACAATCACAACAAGAAATGAAATTTTTAGTGACGACTTTTTTTGGTGGCTCATGCACCACAAAAAAGAGTAAGATTTTTTGCGACGAATATCCCACAAAATATCGAAGTGAGCAATAGTTATTATTATGACTTCCGTTGTTAGCTCAAAATATGCATGGTTTAAAATTATGTAATATTTTATAATTCATATCAAAATCTCCAAAAATATATTATTTTTATAGTATGTGACATCACTTATTAGTATTTTTTTTAAAATTCAAGCAACATAAATTTTGAAGAAGAATATTGTATTAATTAATATTAAATTTTGAGGAAGAATATTGTATTAATTAATATTAAATTTTGAAGAAGAATATTGTATTAATTAATATTTGAGATACTGTGAAAAATCAGAATAGGAAGGGGTTAAATAATAAATAGCATGGTTAGTGACTATTAATTAGAAGTACAATGAGTTAATCTATAAATGTTAGCAAAACGTAAAAAGCAAAAAGAAAATTGAAGTGAATGTATACGAGTTGTTCGAACATCAATAAAGAAAATGGAGTTACTAAATATGTCTTGCGTTTCGATTATTTATTGGAAGTAGAAAAATATTATACTTCCTCCACTTCAAAGCATTTATCGTATTTGTTATTTACACGTCCTAAAAATTAGGATAATACGACTAGTTTATCCTTATTATGTCTTAAGATATAATTTTTTCTTAATTAATTGGGGTGTTTGTGAATCAAGAATAATTTAGAACAAAGGGTAGGTAAAATGGGGAAAATCTTGAACTTCTTAAATGACAAACACTCTCTCCGTTCACTTTTACTAAAAATATTTTCTTG
>JAJOOO010023865.1:0-25650 GCA_029582685.1 Solanum piurae
AGTTGTTTCAGGGTCTTCTCTTGTTTTTGTAGGTTCTATTTCTTGACCGTCGTTTCTAGAATCTTCTATTTCTTTATTTTGTTGTTTTTTCAAAAATTCTTGAATGAGTACAATCAAGACTTCCTTTTTTATATGAACTTTTGTTTATGAATTTCTTAGCTAAAAGTCCATTTATGTATTTTTGACCAACCTTTTTGTCAAATTTTTCTGTTTTTTCTATCAGGCTTGTAATCTTTCCTGGAATATTTTCTTTAAGAGAAATAATTTCTATTTCTATTAATTTTAGTCTTAAGACAATTTGCTTATGACTTTCTACTAAATCATTTAATAAATCTATGGCTTCCTTTAAGGTCATTTTTACTTGACTATTATTCAGAAAAATAGCAATCAGATGTATCAAAATATATTATTTCTGAATAATCATGTATAGAGAACTCAAATTCTTCTCTATATTTTTTTTCATCAATGACGAGTTGTAAGATTATTTCTTTTAGATCTCTATTTAAATTAATTACCTTTAGTATAGTATATATATATATATATAAAGAACCATAGACCCGCCTATGTGGCGCCACCACAAACCAGGATTCCCTTTTAATTTATTTAATTCCAAAACTAGCGTTCCCCTTTCATGAAAAGTTGTGACTTTTATGTAAAGTTGTGATTTTTATGAACAATTGCGACTTTTATTTAAAATTGTGACTTTTATGAAAAGTTGTGACTTTTATGAAAGGTTGTGACCTTTTCAAAGTGTTGCAACTTTTTCAAATAGTCGTGACCTTTCCGATAAGGTACAATAAACATTTGTTCACACTACCCTTTGTTGTGTATAAATAAAAGGATTTTCTCTCATTTTAAAACAACAAAAATTTTGAACACTTCTTCTTTTTCTTTTTCTCCTTCTCCTTCTCCTTCTCCTCCTTCTCCTTCTCCTTCTTCTCCTGCTCCTCCTCCTCCTCCTTCTCATTTTCTCCTTATCCTTATCCTTTGCTTCTGTTGAGTGGCTCACTGACATCATTGTTTTTGTATCAATACACTAGGAAATCGTTCAATCTTGAGAGAATCTATTCCCTTAAACATCGGGTACTAAAGGGGAATAATTTTCATAAGGGGACATTGCCCATTCAGTGAGATTGATTTTTTTCTTTCTGTTTCATTTTATTGTTACAGATCCTAGTATGTTTTTTTAAAGTCATTAATTTATGTTTATTTTATTAAGGGTAAATGATAAAATGTTATAATTTTTATTTTTCTCTACATTATTAATGTTCGTTACTACTTAATCTTGTATGTAAGATAATACAGTGTTTTAGTTTTAATGACTCATACGTTTTAAGTATTGTTTTATAAATTCCGTAATGTTAAATTTTTGTGCAAGGCACGGGTAATTTTACTAGTATATATGTATAAAAGAGAACCCTAGGCCCGCCTAGGTGGCGCCACCACAAATCAGGATTTCCTTTTAATTTTTTTATTTCCAAAATTAGTCTTCCCTTTCATGTAAAATTATGACTCTTATGAAAAGTAGTGACTTTTAGGATTCCCTTTTAATTTATTTATTTTCAAAATTAGTCTTCCCTAAAACCAGGGGTAAATAGTCAATTTTGAAACAACTTATTGTCAACCTCTTTCAAATATGAATCTATCTGATTCAGAAGGGAAGAACTTGCATCAGTATCTCAATTTCAATTCAAACATGAGTTTGATTCACACTTCATGTTCTGAAAAAGATTTATCATCCGAAAAGAGGAAAAAATGGAGTCTTTGTCTAAAGAAATGCGTTGAGAAAGGGCAGACGTATAAAACCTTTCAACGAGATAGTGATTTTTAAACTCTCTCAAAATGGAATCTATTCCAAACATATATGTCATGATTCCTTACTTCGACAGGGTACAAATGTCTAAATTTGATATTTTTATATACTTTTTCAAACCTATTGCCAATACTAAGTAGCAGTCAAAAAATTGTATCCATTTTTCCTTATTTATTTCCAAAATTAGTCTTCCCTTTCATGAAAAGTTGTAACTCTTATGAAAAGTATTGACTTTTAGGATTCCCTTTTAATTTATTTATTTCCAAAACTAGCCTTCTCTTCCTCTTATAAACCTTCACAACCGTCACCGCCATCTTACAAATTAAGTCTCCAACAAATCTTCCATATGCATAAACTTAATTAAGCAAATGATCGCCAGATAGGAATATTAGGTCAAACTTAAGTTTAACCAACTGGTACCAGAAAAAAGTATTGAGTCAAACTATGTGAGTTAGCTAGCTCATATGAATATATAACAGTTACGTCTTGCGAATTTTCTTCTTAATTTTTGAATTGTGAATGCTTCTCCTTTAATCCTATGTATATTTGCATTGTTGCATGCATTACTCTACCGCTTCTCGATAATCTTACTCTACTTTGGTGATTTGAGTTAACCATTTTTTTTGTATAGGGGTGGTACAATATATACTTAAGGTCAATATCATTTATTAGAGTTTTGAATAAATTGAAGAGTTGCGACTTTCATGAAAAGTTGTAATTTTTATGAAAAGTTGTGACTTTTATGAAGAATTGTGACTTTTATGAAGAATTGCGACTTTTATGAAAAGTTATGACTTTTATGAAAGGTTGTGATCTTTCTGAAGGGTTGTAACTTATCCAAATAGTTGTGACCTTTTCAGTAAGGCACAATAAACACTTGTTCACACTACCCTTTGTTATCTATAAATAGAGGCATTTTCTCTCATTTTAAACAACGAAAATTTTGAACTTCTTCTTCTTCTTATGCGCAATTAAATATTTTTGTACTTTGCTCCTGTAGAGTGGCTCACTGACAACATTATTTTTGTATTCCCTTAAATCTCGGGTACTAGAGGGGAATAATTTCTTTAAGGGACACTGTGCATGCAATGGACTTGATTTTTTCCTTTATGTTTCATTCTATTGTTACAGATCCTGATATATTTTTTTACAGTCATTAAATTATGATTATGTTATTAATTGTTATTTTTCAATATATGATTTAAACTTTTTTGTTTCTGTTTCTGCAAAGTAATAGATGTGTTTTTCGACAGTGCAATTTTAATAGAAATGTAGTTTCAAATTGAACTATATCACTCTGGTATGCAGATTTTTAAAAAGCACCCAAACAAACTGAATAATTTTGTGAAATATTTTTCTCTTTCAAGTATATATGATACGTTGAATTGTTGTCGAATATGATACATTCTTCTTTTAATTTTATATTTTAATAATTTCTTATGAAACATTTAAATAGGGAACTTTAAAATGATATATGTAAAGCAAAATGTACGTTGTACTTTCTACACATTAAAATTAGAATATTTGTTCACTTTTTCAGCCTTTTAAAATTTATTTATTCCTTCACCAACGATTATTTATTTATTAAAAAATTTAATATATCAGGTTGATGTTCATTTGATTCCCCAAAAATATCTAATGATAACACTTCTTGGAAGCAAAAGGATAAATTATAAAATTATTAATGTTCGTTACTACGTATTCTTGTATGTAAGATAATGTAGTGTTTTAATTTTATTGACTAATATATTTTAAGTATTATTTTATAAATTTCATGATAATAAATTTCCATGCGTGGCGCGGGTTATTTTACTAGTTACTAAAAGAGAAACTCAACTACTACAATATCAAATATACTCCAAAATTTTTGTGGATCTAACATAATACAAGAATCTCATTGAATTTCATATCTTGTGCTTCCAACTTTAAATTAGATACTAAGTCTAATTTTGTATTTATCACAAATAAAGAATTCCATATTATAAGATAATTCGAGTACCATATTTTTAGGCAACTCAATATTAAATGATCATATCTAAGAGATCAATTTCTAGAAGAACAAAATAAAGTGTTCACTTTTCTTCTCCTTGTTGTTTTTTCAATTATATAGTCATTTTGCTATCAATAATTGACACATGGTTTAGTATTATAGATAGCAATAAAGACTTTATTTTTATTCACACTATTCCTAGTTAAAGATGTTATATTCATCAAATCTTTTAGCTTTAATAATTTTGATGAATTTTTTATACTCTTCAAATCGAAATATTCATTCAAACAAAATATTTAATAAATTGGTGAAATTTTATATTCTTCGAACGAAACACATAGTCTAATTTATTCGGATTTTTTTTTATTCTTCAAATTGAAAGAGTAGAAAATCAAAAAAAATCAGTCTTCAAAAATCAGACACAATATCATACATGACTTTATGTCAACTGTCGCTAAGACAAAGGGCTTCAGGGTACTGTTCACAGAGAGAAGATCTAATTTATTATGATTATTAATCAGTATACAAGGCAAAAATAGATCATATTCATCATGATAATTATTGCAGTGACTCATTCACTATTAGTTTCAACTAAATGAGAAACTTCAGTTATTATTTTTTTATATTTTTTTCCTTTTGAAAAAAGACGAAAAATTCAAAGAACATAGTTTGACAGTGAGCTTAAAAACTAACACTACAAATTGTTTCACAATGTGATGACACCTAAACTTCAAGAAGGATAATCTCAATGCCTTTTTATTTTTCTTATTTTTCCATAGTAAATAATTGATGTGGTTTCACTGTACTGTGAAAAGTCCAACATAAATACAGTGATGAACTTTCACAATTCCATAATGAATCGATTAAAAAAAGTTTTACTTCTTAAGAGTGTTATCCTCTTATTTTCTTAAATAGGGATAATAAACGAGAACACAGAGTTAAAAAAATCATATAATTCTTAAGATTGTTGGTATCTACGTTCAAAATATTATATAAAAAATATTGAAGAAATAAAATAGCATTCCGAGCACACAAGTTACTTGTGTGTCCTTGTGAAATTGTAACCCTTTCACTGTTGCCAAGGGTTTGGGCAACTTCTTCCCAAGATAGAACAAACAAAATATTTTTGTAATAGCGGCAATGCAAATTATAGAACTCCAGCAAACTGAACAAATAGAGAAAATCACACAATACTTATATTTTATTTGAAAAGCAACGCACCAATAAAAATACAAAAAATTCAGATGTTTAGTGTTTTTAATACCATTAAAATCTGAGGCAAGACCTCTGAATTTATAAACAATTTAAAGGTGAGATGAAGAGATACAATCCAAAAGGTACCTTTTTGGTGCAAGCCAAAAGGTGCATTTTCTCAATTCTCATCCACACCTTACAACCCCAACATTATTCGTGACACTTCTTTGCTTGATTAAGTTGCTCGCAAATTGTCTACTTGAGTTACTAGTACTTAAATTACTTCCAAGTTATTTGCTTGAATACAAAATTATCCAATAAGCTATTTATTTAATTGGATATACATAATAAATATATCCCCTGCTTGCACATTCTACAAGAGTGCAAAAGAAATCATCATCATATTTTTTTAAAGCTACAATATAAAAATGTTCTAAAATACGATAATCCATAATATGTCTAATCCTACTCCAATCAATAATATTATCTTTTCTTTTCTTCTAATAAATGGCATAAAATTTGAAATTTAGTTAAGAACAGTCCCTTTTAGTAACTTCTTATTTTGGAAAGAACTAATTCCATATGACATATTTGGTTAGCTAAAAATAACAATCTCTTTAATTAGAAGAAGACACCCATCAATATTTATGATACAATTGCAAAAGCTACTGAATACGCCCTTTTAATTACTAAGAATGATATTGCTATCGAACATACTATTTAGAGCTGTCAAATGGGAGGCCCGCTAGGCCGATCCAACCCAATCCTTGAATTAGGTGGGGTTGAGCTTACCTTTTTCAGCCCATTTAGGAACGAAGTTTTTTAGCCCAGCCTCATTTGACCCTCTAGCCTCGTAGGCCCAACCCGCAAGCCTCAAAGGCCAGCCCGTGGGCTATGAATTTTAAAAATATCTATTATATATGTTTTATGTAGTGTTTTATTTGTTAAGATTTTGTCAATAAATATTTTTAAAATATCAATATAAAATCAAGTCTAATTTCTTTGCATATCTTTTACATTTTAGGGCCATTAGCCCACTAAATTTTCTTATTATCCTAAACCCATTACTCTATTATAACTATGAATCTTTGACCTCTTCTATTTTTGTTTTTACGCCTAATTTTCCACTTCTCCTTTATTGTTTCGTTTATGAAAATAGTGATCATGTAATTTTTTTGCTTGATGAATCTTATGAATGTTGTATATTGGCTATTATGCTTTTGTTTTGTAAGTAATTCACTGAAATATGTGTAATTCATGGATGAATTTCTATATGTATTGATGTCGTGTTCATCAAATATCAATGTTCGATACTCTTTCTAAGAGGCCAATATTGTCATTTTGTTGGTTGAAGGGTCAATCCGTCCCAACCCGTGGCCCGCTTAGGGCTGAGTTGGGCTGCTATTTTATAGTCCTTTTAATTAAAAGAGTCAGCCCGTCTAAGCCATTTAATTCTCTAGCTCGTTAGGGTTGGGTTGGGCCAGCCCATTTTGACAGCTCTAATACTATTAACGTAAAATGAAAACCTCCATTACTTTGTCATTGTAAAATATAAATTTAATACTAATGATTCCTCCTTAGGTAATCCTAGTGTAGGGGGTACTGAAAGAGTTATACGTAATAATAGAGGTGATTGGATACTAGGCTTCATGAAGGATAATTCCAAATAGTATTAATACTCTGACAGAATCAATATCTCCTATACAAGGGCTCAAAGATTGCAAAGGATAGCAACTTGATGCCTTCGAAAATCTCAACGAACTCAATTGAGAAAATAAATTTTTATCAACAATGACCATGAATCTTATGGCTCTATAATTCGTGAATGCAGGTCATTGATGCAACAATTGAGAGATCCAAAATTCTTGCATACTTATTGAGAATATAATAAAGTGATCTCTTAGCCAAGAAGTAAATATTTGATCGCATAAGAATTTTGCTAGTTCCTCCTGTGTTTGCAAATAAGGAAATTTGGATAGATATGTTTACCAAGGAAATTTCAGCTCACAATAATAATTTAATAACAATCAATACTACAAGGAATAATACTATTCCCTTATTTTGTAATGTTACTTGAGCTTATTTGCTAATAATGTTATCGAGTTTTTTTTAATAAAAACACCAACATTATTATTTGTCATATTACAAAATAATGAAGAAAGAAAGAAAAAAAACAAATAGAAAAGCAATTAGTAGCTAGTTTGAAGTCACGTGACGTAGGTTCCTTTTGCCAGAGCATAGCCACCAATAGCACTTAAGTGGTCACGCGTCTTCTCAACGCGTGTCAAAATTATTCGCACAAACTCGAAATGATAAACCCAAAAAGGAAAGAGAGAGCATATGTGCAACTAGAGAGAGAGAGAGAGAAACATGCTGAAGATTCTTTTTTTCTCTCTCTATATCTTCTTCAACCAAACCCTAGCCTAGCAAATGTTGTAGATAGACAGCAAAAATCACAACTTCGAAGAAACTCTCTACTGAATTTTTTCTTTCGGCGTTCAAAAGCTGGGTTTTGGTAGCTTCACTAACTAATTAGGGTTTTGATGGAGACTCGTGTTGGGAACAAGTATCGACTCGGTCGGAAAATTGGCAGTGGATCTTTTGGAGAGATCTATCTCGGTTCGTTTTTCTTTTTTCAGAAACTTACCACTCTGTGTTGATTGATTGGTGTTAATTGCGATTCTGTGGTGCAGGTACTAATATACAGACTAATGAGGAGGTAGCAATTAAGCTGGTGAGTGGATCTCTTGGACCAATTACTTTTGTTCTGTTGATTTTTTTACACTTCCTTTTTCATCCCGGTTATGTATTTTATTACTATTTCTTTTGGTTGATTTGGAAGTTATCAACTTATCCCTTGCTTGTCCTCCCAGTTATCAAAAAGCCACATTCTCAGTGCTCATGACTGGAAATCTCCCTTTTAGAACAGAAGAATTTAGTTGTTCATTTGGAAATAAGCTGTATTTTGAAACTTATGTGCCAAATTAGGTAGGTGATGACTTATTAGGGTACGGTAGTCGATACAGTTGAGTTACTGTGAAGCACCAATTATATCTATCTTAGTTTAGAATTGTTTGCTTAAGTACATGTGTATGATGGCTTTCTGCTTCCTAGTTCCCTGTATAGTATGAATTTTTCATTGTTTGTGAAGTTGAGCATGTATGCTACGTTGATACTTGATTATCATTGGAATGATCGTAACGCAGCCAAATGTGTTAATATACATGAATTTAAAGTATTTCAAGAACATTAACTTTTTGCAAAATAGTAGTTTTGGTCCCTTATTTATTTGCATTACACCCGCTTTTGGTTCCCATATTATTTTATTGAGCACGCTTAACCCTCAATTGAACTTAGTGCCCGTTTGGATTAGCTTATTTTAGGTGCTTTTGGCTTTTGAACCTTTTTTTTTAGTTTTGGAGGTGTTTGGAAAGGTTAAAAAGTGCTTTTAAGCACTCACTTTTAGGCCAAAAAAGTTTTAAAGTAAGCCAAAAGCTAAAAGTAGGTATCCTCTACTTGTAGCTTTGACTTGTAAGTTACTTTTTATAAGCGCCACATTCAAACAGGCATTAATTGTACAATTTTGGTTCCTTGTTGACTGAGGCTAACATACATTTACTTATGCAAGCAAACAAAGACGCCATAAATTTTTTGGCATGCCTGAGACCATATTGTAGGGCATTGTTATCTGCTCTTCTCGATAACAGAGGCAGAATGTCCTCTTGCTCATCAGCCATGGAAAAATGCTATTCCAACTGTAAAAGGGGTTTTGGTTGAGCACATTACTGCTTCCATTAAAATATCGCCAGTAACCTAATCCCCAAGAATTTCTCTAAGCTGCAGACTGGATAATTGTGGTGGTTAGGCTAGGGCTGTGTGATAAGGCAGGGAATTTCAAGGAAGGTGAGTACTATTATGTTGTTTGGGTATCATGATACTCGAGTCAAATTGAGCGAAAATAATTTAATTTGTTCATGGGTGAGGACATCTTGTCATGCTGCATGACTTGTCATCTTTATGGAAGGAACATTATGCATTGAGGTTAAATGTAGGGGGGTTTATTTTTGGGAATATTCAAAGTTCCTTTGTTCTCCAATCATCTAATGCTATGATACTTGTATAACCATTGAAGTTCTTCACTTCATTAAATGAGCTTCCAACGGGAGATCTTTTGTATTTCTACAATTGAGGAAATTGTAGTTGGCCCATCACACTTCGTAGCAAATGTAGGGGAATCAATTGACAAATGATGATTTTTTGGAGTGCAATTGAATTTTTTTCCTATTAGGGATATGTTTATGAAGGCAATTATCAGTGAGTATGTGGAGACAATGTAAACACGTTGTTCCTGCCCATACAAGGGAAAGGAAACAAGGAAAATGAAAACCACCAAAACTTGGTTGTACATTGTATTAAGTAGTTCTAAGGGGAGGTCTGATACTTTGCAGTTGGGGCAACTCCTTTTCCACTGTTAGTTGGAATTGGAATTTTTTTTTTCTTATTTTCCCTAGGATATTTTAGTTTCATCAAAAGTCAATAGAAAAACACTGAAACAACACCAAGAATATTTTTTTTTTCCTGGAAGTCTCCCTTTCTCACATAAAAGCGATCTAGATTTGTACACGCTGTGTATGGGGAAGGATCAAACCATGGGAAAGAATCTACAGGACTCACCTTCTTTGGACAGGTTTTCCAGTAGATTTTAGTGCGTTGAATAATTGTCTTTTCCTTGTACGCATTTGAGTACTCAAAGCTCCCTTTCTTTTCGCAGCCGGCGTCTCTGTCAATTGGTGGAAGACTCACGCATACCGGTGGGTATGACTTCAAGGGATGGACTCGATCAACCTTCCATTCTCATGTTTACAATTTACATCACTTCTCTCTTTCTAGCATTGACCAGACAAAGGTTTCAAATGAGCATCCCATGGGGCAGCCATAGCTTAGAGCATCTACCTCTAGCCAAATACCATCTAACCAAAAGCATAAGCTAATAAAGAGAGTATATTTTATTCACTTAAGTATCGCAACACATACTTAAGTATGTCTTCAAACTTAAGCATGTGAATTTTTTATTTTTTTTATAATGGGTGGTTGTGAGGCTCAAATTCAGAACTTCTGCTTGCTCTGATATCATGATAGGATAATGAATTGGGCCTTACCCGACCACAAACTAGCTCATTATGTGAGTATGCTTAGACCATAAAGAAACCAATTACACCATCCCACATTGATGTGGGACTTCCAGTTGCCTTTGCGTGCCTAGTAACTTAAGCATAAATGACATAATATATGGGTCCAACAGTAAACAAAGAATTGAGATGGCCTAGCTTTAATACCATGATAAAGAAATGGACCTGGGGTCTAACTCATCCCCCAGACTAGCTGAAGAGGTGAGGATTGCCTAAGATCAAATAAAGAAACAAATTTGCCATTCTATCCTACGATGTGGGACTACTAAACACCCTTGCATGCTTAGACTTGGCAACTAAAGCATGGACAAGATAATGCGGGCCCAAACATTGGGTGAAACAAGAATGGAGTTAGTCTGGCTTTGATAAGAAAAAGTATTGCAAGTCTAAACTCAATCGAAAAATTAGTTCAATAAGTGAGGATTGTCCAAGACTTTATAGATTGACCAATTACACCATCCCACTTTGATGTGAGACTTCCAACACCTAAGTGTGCCTTGGCTTAGTAACTGGAGCGTGAACAACATAATATATAGGCACAACGCATGATACAACTCCATAAAAACACATGCTTTCACAACCACCATTTTTAATGGTGCCAAAGTCCTCTTGGCTTCAACTACAACACCCATCGGTATTCTAAGTGGGTATTATTCATAGCTTGCATCACATGTATGTCATCCTCTCTAATGACTCAAAATAAACTAGTTTTGTTTGACCAAAACACATTCAAAGGGGACAAAGAGCCTTTTGAATTTATCCGCCCCCTCTAAGTATGAGCTAGTGCCGCTTAGCTTTAGACAATTAGGGCTTACGTACTAGATTTACTTAATGGTCAAATATACTTTGTGGAATAACTTGGAAATCAAAATGAATGAAGTTATAACTTAGGGACTGTGATTGTTGTTCTCCTGAATTTTATTAGTTATAACTCTCTCCATCTCATTTTATGTGATACTATGTTGTGATAAGAATGCCATGTTCTTGTATTTGGTAACTACTAGTTTAAGTGCACATGCATTGTGTGTGTGCCTTGTCTCAATAAGTATTATTTTTAAAGAAAATTCACATAAATATTATGTTAAAAAGTGAGGTTGAATTATGAAATAAAAGGGTAGATTATTGAAGATGATAAATATAATAAATAAGGAAAATGCAAATTAGAACTTCTCAACCATTAGTTATTATATTCAACGTATAATTTTTTCCAAGTAACTTGGCTGAAATAAAGTATTGTGCCAACTAAAATTTTACTTGCCTATAAAAAAGTATTTTGTGGCAATAAATCACCCAACACAAGTTGGTTTCACTATTGAAAAATCAATGCATGGAGGTGCAATAACAAAATTAATTATGATATATTACGACCTACAGATCCTATCAAAAGATATTCTATTTATATTAAAAAATACATGACCATAGGGGTGAAAACACGAGATAAATTGACATAGATGCTAAAAATACGTTCTCTTAATTTTCTCATCAGCAAATATTAAATTATATTCTAGCTTCTTTGTCCTTTAGTATCTCGCCAACTTTTCTTTTTTATCGTCTTTAGTGTAATTGCTTATTTCATCGTCCTTGTCACTTTTATTGTTTTGCCTGTATTGTTGTGATTATAATAAGGAAGGATTTAATACATACAATTTAGTTTATTATTAGAAAAATAATTAAATAGCTATTTTTAATTACAAGAACATACCTAGTGTAGTCCCACAAGTGGGGGTTAGGGAAGGTAGGATGAATGGAGACCTTACCGGACCTTTGTAGGATGGAGAGGTTGTTTTCGATAGATCCTTGGCACAAAAGAGAAGTTTTCGAAACAAAGTAAATACGATAGTAAAATAGGAAGTTACAAAGTAAGTAAAACAATAGAAGTACCACACATTAAAGAATATAGTGATTAGTAACTACTATCATCAATAGGCAGTTATGCTTCAGATGTTTTTTTTTGTGAAGCTGAAATAGTTACAATAAATCATCTTTTTCTGCATTGAGAAATTATGGCAATGGTTCATTAACCTGAGGGGTATTAGATGGGCCATGCCAATGCATGAAATCAGTCAGGACACAAGGAGAGATGGAAGATTGTCCCTGCGTGCATATGGTGGACAATTTGGAAGGAGAGAAATTAGAGATGTTTTAAGAACAAGAGCATTCCTTTCCAAAGTATAAAGTGTAACTTACCTAAATCCCATAGTGTAAAGAGTAAATTACATCTTATTCCTATTTTTTTTCTAATTACAATAATCCCTTAAAATTTGTACCTTCCGGATACATTAATTCACCATCCGGATACATTAATTCTAATACAAGAAAAATCCTCCTGTTGCGCTAAAAAAGGAATAAAATCTGAAAAATTAATTAAATTCCATAAATTACGCTTATGTTTCTTCTTACTCTCAATCATATAGAGGCAAATCCTAATTGAACGAAGAAATTCAAAATTTCAAATTGCTCCCCCCGTTCAACGAAGAAACCTTTCAGATTTGATTCAAAAACTTTTGTCAAAATTTTGGGTAAGCGAGGTGAGTTATGAAGGATACAAAAGTGATGTAATTGTTGTTGGACAAACGATATTCTTTTGAATCTTCAAGTTTATCGAAGATCCTTTCAATTTTGATTAAAGATTATCAAAAATTTTGAGATTCAAGATTCTTTCTTCTCCAAGTTCAGTGAAGATCCTTTCAATTTTGATTCAAAATTGTTGTAAATTTTGAGATTCAAAATTCTTCTCCTAGTTTATTGAAGATCCTTTCAATTTTGATTCAAAATTGTCAAAAAAATTGAGAAGATACATCATGAATATATTTGCTACTTAGCATTTTACTATTTATGTATCTTGTTTAAATTGATAAGTATTGTATTTATACTAGATACATTAAAGGGAAAAAGACAAATATACCCCCGAACTATTATAAATGGTATGTCAAAACCCTTCGTTATACTTTTGGGTTGTGTATGTCCTTATCGTCAATATTCTAGAACGTATATACCCTTAGGATAGACGGAGGGACACGTGTCATAATCTCAAAGGCCTACCCGAATTTTAATTTAATTTTTACCCACAATTAAAAAAACCCACCCATTTTTCATAATTTTAACCCATCCATACCCGGTTAAAAACCCTCTTCTTTTTCTTCCCCAATCTAACCTAACTTAAACACCCTTGGTGTGTTCTTCCACAAATTAATTCTTTTTCTTCTAGTCCTTCGAGCCCCATGCATAACATATGAGCACACACTATCTGGTTGTACTATAGCCGCCGTGCACCTTGTCAGCACAAACAACTCGTAGGCTGCTTCATTCTCTAGTTTTTGCTCAATCATGGGTGCTTGTTTCTGTGTTCCTTGAGGCATGAAAGCTGCATATGCAAAAAAAGTTAGAAAAATATCAAAACTTGTGGAAAGTTGAAAAAAAAATCTAGTGGATTGAGTGTGGGGAAGAGATTAAGACTTGGTGGTTGTTTTATAGGTGAAATTGAATTAAGGAATTTGAGTTCCATCATGTTTTTCCAATTTCATACATTCAAAATCAAATCTTTATGAGTGATTTCAACCAAATTAACTGAAAAATTCTACAAAGGATTTTTGTTGAAGAAGATGAAGAATAAGAAATTGTCCAAAGGGTTTCTAGAAAAAAAATAATTATGTTCTTCGTTTGAAAATGTTGTTCTAATATAAATGTTTGAAATTAGTCTTTGTTGTATAAGTTAAGAAAAGAGGAATTTGAGAGATTTGACCGTCTTACCAAACTTCTCTTTGATTTTGGGTGCTTTTGGTTACAATTTGGGTCATGAATGGGTTAAAATTGGGAAAGATGGGTGGGTTTTTGTAATTGTGGGTAAAAATTAAATTAAATTAAATTTGGGTAGGCCTTTAAGATTATGACACGTGTCCCTCCGTCTATCCTAAGGGTATATACGTTCTAGAATACACAATCCAAAAGTATAACGAAGGGTATTGACTACCATTTATGATAGTTCGGGGGTATATTTGTCCTTTTTCCCTACATTAAATAAATAATTATTGCCCATAAGATGTTAGATTTGAGATCGATACATTATTGTGTGGTAGTTGCTATGTAATTGATACATTTAGTATAAATTTGAATTTACGTATCATATCTAAAAAATTAGTGCATGATGCATTACTATTTATGTATCTCGTTTAAATTGATAAGTATTGTATTTATACCAGATACATTAAATAAGTGATTGTTGTCAATAAGATGTTAGATTTGAGATCGATACATTACCGTGTGACAGTTGCTATGTAATTGATACATTTAGTATAAATTTGAATTTACGTATCATAGCTAAAAAAAATTAGTGCATGATACATTACTATTTATGTATCTCATTTAAATTGATAAGTATTGTATTGTTTGCTTGGAAAGATATTTATAACTTACATAATGTATCATTTTATAGTTGATAATAATGTATCTGATACAATAAGGTTGTGAAAGAAGGATGTATGTAAGCTGAAACAAAGTGCATCTATAAATGTATCACAATAAATAAGAATTAAGTTATCAATTAGATACATGAACAAACACAATTCATTAAAGAAATTTGATTATGAAATACACCAGAAAAAAGAGGAAAATATTAGACTGTATGAAATTTTTGTGAAATTGAAACTAATATTATTATTAGAAAATTAGAAGATTAAATAATAATACAAGAATCCTAATCAGTTTCAATGAATGATTAGTTGTTAGAGTCCATAACCAACTCAAATTATGAAAAATTTACAAATATTATATTCTTTTTTTTAATCAAACACCCGAGGTGAGTTTTATTAACCAAAAATAAAGAAACCAAATACAAATACCAAACCCAACAGCGATTTGGAAATAATAAAAAAACAAAACAACTACTAAACCAAAAAAAGAAAAAGAAGGAAAAAGACAATAAAAAGAAAAGACGACAGAAAAGGCAAGAACTTCTACAAATATTATATTAATTATTTACAAATAATAACAACTACTACTACTACTTTTTTTCCTAATTTAGGTTTTAGTGTAAAAATTTTGAAGTTCACATAGTTTATTTTATTATAAATTTTGGAGTATTTTAAAAAATAGGTAAAAGACTCGTAAATATCCTTTTTAAACTTTTTTGTCTAAAAATATCATTAACCTACCGAAAAGAGATTGATTTTGAATTTCAAACGTAAATGAGAAAATAACTACCAAGATTCTGTGACTAAAAATAAGGAGAGATTTGTGAAGTGAAATAAGGAAGGGATAAATGTTGGTTTTAAGAGTTAGGATTTATGTATCCAGCGTTTGGGGGTTTGGGAGTAAAATAAGGGATTTTGGAAAATTTTAGAACTGGTAGGGAATAATGGAAATTATGGAAAAAAAGATGTGTATATAGGTAATTTAACCAAGTATAAATATGTGGTTTGCGAGCTATTGCATAGGAGCGGGGTTTTTACTCTGTGCGCACCCAAAGGGTAGCGGCGGTGGGTTTCCATTGTCACAAAAAAAATAACAGTTTAACAACCTTTTACTTTTGGTGTAACCATTATGTACCTAAGGATATATGGGACATTACCCTATTTTTAGATAGTTTTATAAGGGATATAGGTGATAGCTATTGTTTTGGTTGTCCCTTCATACTTTTGATGTGATTACTTAGGAGCACACTATTGGTGTACTCCTTTTGTTTATAATACTAGTTAACCTTCTCAAAAAAAACCACTACCACTAATAGGAGGGGATAAGGCGCTAGACCCTTGCCTCTCCCGTATGTAGTGCGGAACACTCAACTACCTACTAAAAGTCTATTCTAATTCTCAATCTCTATACCTTCCTATTTAGGGTCATGTCTTTAGTAAGCTGGATTTGAGTTATGTCGTGTCTAATTACCTCCCCTCAGATCTTTTTCATCCTTCATCTACCTCTCCTAGTTTCTGAATAGCCAACCTCTCACACCCCCTTATTGGCGCATCCATGCACCGTCTTTTCACATGTCTGAATCATCCCATTCTCACCTCTCTCATCTTATCTGCTACGGGGCCGCTCCCACTTTGTCCCTTGTAACTTTGTTTCTAATCATATCTCTTCTAGTATGCTTACAAATCTATTTGAGCATCTGCATCTCTACTACATTCACCTTTTAGACGTGGATTCTTGATTGACCAACACTCTGTCCCATGCAACAATGTCAATGTCAGTCTAACCATTGCTCTATAGAATTTACCCCTCCAAAGTCTTGGTAGCACATTCTTATCACACAGTACTTGCGATATCCCCCCCCCCCCCTCGCTCCAATACAATATGCGACATCATCATCAATCTCCTTGGATTATGGTCCCGAGATACTTAAAGCTCCTTTTCTTGGGTATGATTTCTTGTTCCACAAATGAATACTCAACGAAACAGGGCATGTATATTCTGTGATCATGGGTTACTTGCAAATTATGCAACTCCATATTCATCAATTTACAGGAAAGTAAGAATAAAGACAGATGAAATATACCTGCTGCAAGTCTCTTTGACCCAAATGGAAATTGTTGAATACTGTATATTAAAATAAGTTATGCTTTTATCTTTCGAACAACCAAAGATGCGTGTTCAAGATTTCATGACCTTGAAAATCTTGTGTTTCTTTTCACCAATTATAACCTCTTTATGGCTGCTTCTGACATTCTGCCAATGGCTATGCCTTAATTTTATATTCTCAAAATTCGCTCCTTATGTTGTGTTTTTCTTCTTTTGGTTCTCTTCCTATTCTAATATCAAGAATGTATGTATGTTATTGGCACCAACAATTATGGTATAGCAATTGAGTTAATATTCCTTTCCCCTCTTTCCTTTTCTACTTATATGAGAAATTGTAGAGCTCTTATGAAACCTCTAATTCAGTTTCATTGATTGAGAGATTCCTTTTTAGTTTCCTTATATTCTGATTCCATTACCTCCTCTTTCCTTCTTTCTTTTCTAACAAATTAAAATTTCTTGAATTTAGCTTGGAATACAAGAAGTGTTGGAAGTATTAAAGAATGACTTTTGAGTTTCCTTATTTGGGTGAAATGAATGAAGATATGTAGGGAGAAAGAAGTTAAAAAAGAGGGATCCTTGGCCAAAGAACTATGCCACATCAAAAGTTTATAGATACAATTATATTATATATAGATAGATAGTTTCTGCAATTTTGGTACCTTGCATATATTGAGTTTACATTCAGAAGTCCTTTATTTCTCAAACTTCTTACACAGTCAAACAAAGTGGCAGAAATGTGATAGGGGGAGTATTTGTTGACTTCATTAATGCCTTCTTATAAAAGAGATTATCAGCTGCCAGTTTTGGGCTGAGACAACAGTTACTGTAAAGAATGAAACTATCTTACAAAACTTGGGTTGCCCCTTGTAGGAATGTTCCTATTTGCTTAGCACTTGTTTTCTGAAAACTTACATCAGAGGAACAAGTGAACTATGACTGGATTTCTCTCTATTACATTGGACATGGGCATGTTTTTTGTTTGACAGGTCCAAAAAGAAAATGCTATCATGGAAGTACGTTGATCTTGAAGGTGATTACGTTTTTAAAACATTATGTAGTTCTGCTGCCTTGTTCAATTTCTCACACAGATGAGGAATGTTAGCCCTAACAGAATAGTTCTTTTTGCCTGAGTTCAGGCAGGTATTGGAGAAGCTTGTGCTTCATTATTGTCCTTGGGGGTTCGCTAAATTGGCACAGGTTGAGGAACTTGTGTCTTAGATCACAAGTTTGAGCCCTGTGCCAAGCAAACTCAGTCCAATATTCAAGTGGAGAAGGGTAGACCCATCATACCTGAGCTACGGAGGTTGCGGTTGGCCCAAAGAGTTAGCTCCAGACAAATTTCTCAGTCAAAAATAAGAAGTTTGTTCTTCATTATTTAAGTCCACAAATGGGGGTGAACACATATCTGCCCCTCCTTTCCCTTGCCAACAACCTCCCCCCCCTCCCCCCCCCCAATAAAAAGTCTGCATATATGTTAATTTCTGATCCAATATTTTCTTTTGGACATATGATGTTCACAGAAAGTGAATTGGACCTACATACCTCATAACATTCTTGTTCATAGCTTTGAAAACACATCGATCAGTTGATTCTTTGACTGGGAAAAAGATGGATAGAACTCCCATGTATATCATATTCCTATATCGCAAATACTACCTATGATTACATATCTGAAAGCGTTAATCTTTTTCTTTATTTATCTTTTTGTGTATGTGTTCATCTCTTTCTTTTTTTCTTTTTTCTCTTGGCCCCAACTATGTGAATGACTGCATCATTTCTTCTATTATGTTTTTAAGGTCTGATAAATGCTGGTGATATTGCAGGAAAATGTCAAAACAAAGCATCCTCAGTTGCTATATGAGTCAAAGTTGTATAGAATTTTGCAGGGAGGAAGTAATAGTCGTTTCTATGTCTTTTCTCTCCTTTTGACTATGTTTTCATGAGTAATGGTACTAATTCTGATACTTCTGTTTTAGCTGGAATACCAAATGTGAGGTGGTACGGTGTGGAAGGAGATTACAATGTTCTAGTCATGGATTTGCTTGGACCCAGTCTTGAAGATTTATTTAATTTTTGCAGTAGGAAACTTTCCCTGAAGACAGTTCTGATGCTTGCAGATCAAATGGTAATAGTTAGAATAATGCTTCTTATTTAGTCTTAGTCTACCTAAACTTGTCGGTTACATGGCTATTCCGTTTTTTACTGCAGATAAATCGCATTGAGTTTGTTCATTCTAAATCATTCTTGCATCGAGATATTAAACCAGACAATTTTCTTATGGGCTTGGGAAGGCGTGCAAATCAGGTCCGATATTTTGATTATTAATTTTTACTCTTTGTTATCACAATTTCCCAGGATTTATGTATTACTATAGTTTAATTCAACTTAAAATGCAGGTCTACATAATAGACTTTGGTCTGGCCAAGAAGTACCGAGACACTTCAACTCACCAACACATACCTTACAGGTAACTTGATAGCTCCCATTTGTAAGAGCATTAGTGTTTGCAGTGACTGTTTCTTTTTGTTGAGAATATGTTACAGTATAGTTCATAGGAGTTTCTCCCCTTGTCAAATTGTTCTTCTCCTTGATTTTAATAGGTGCAGAATCTTTTTTCAGTTTGCTTTAGAACTTCCATTTGAAGAGAAAAGACTGAGCAGATTATATACGTAAATTCCTACCTTTGGATATGATGAGGCAATTTGAAGAAAGTTTTTGTCAATTATGAAAAACAGATATGATTTTTTTTAGCTCTAATTAGCAAAATGTAACACTCCAGCTGGGGATATGTGATAATTACAGATTGTGGCAGGTGTATGGATGATGATGCTAAGACAATTCGAAGTGCATTTCTCTAAGATCTGTTATGTAACAAATGCATGTCTTGAAGTTACCCAATGCATGTCTTGGTGCTGCGAAAAATCTTATGATGGAAATATGTCTATTCCATTTCAGAAGACTGTTACGTAGCACTGCATCATCTTTATTTATAAGTGTCCCCAAGTTCTTTTCTGTATGAATGCACATGCATTTGTGTTTTGTATTTCATCTGTGCCTTATAAGATATTTTGCACTACAGAGAGAACAAAAACTTGACAGGCACTGCAAGATATGCTAGCATGAATACTCACCTTGGTATTGGTGAGTGTTCCTGTTATTTATATTTGTGTGATTATTCTTTGTACAGCTCGAAACAATGCTGTATTTCTCACTTAATATGCTATTACTGTTGTTATAGAACAAAGCAGGAGAGATGATTTGGAATCTCTTGGATATGTACTGATGTACTTCCTAAGGGGAAGGTAAATTTTGCTGCAATTTCTTTCCTCATTGTTTTATTCAGCTTCTTTTGACATCGAGTTTATTGCAGTCTTCCTTGGCAAGGGCTGAAAGCAGGAACTAAGAAGCAGAAGTATGATAAAATTAGTGAAAAGAAGGTGTCAACATCTATTGAGGTAATTTATTTGCAAATTTGGTGATTGGATTTTCTTTAGACACATCTATGGAGCATTGGTCTACAATTTTGCAGGCTTTATGCCGGGGTTATCCTACTGAATTTGCATCCTATTTCCATTATTGTCGTTCACTACGCTTTGAGGATAAACCAGATTATGCTTATCTGAAGAGAATATTTCGTGACCTCTTCATCCGCGAAGGTCTAAATGAATTTTGAAAGATTTTTTTAGCTTTATCTGGTAATATGCAATCTAGGCTCCCCTTACACTTCTATGTGCATTGCAGGCTTTCAGTTTGACTATGTTTTTGATTGGACCATTTTGAAATATCAGCAATCCCAAATCGCAGCTCCTCCTTCCCGACTTCTTGTAAGTGATGAAATATCGCTTTTTCTACATGTGTGCAGAGATTATATCTTATGATGGTTGCTTTTATTAGGGCACTGGTGCTGGAACCAGCTCAGGCATACCCCCAGTTATCCCTAGTGCAGAAAGGCCGTCAGGTGATCTTCCAGTATCCTGTCCTTATTTTTGTATTCTAAAATTGAGGACATTGAGGACATTGAGGTTTATTTTTATTGTCTGGCTTCGTCACTTACTGGTGAGCGTACTGGTGGAGACCTTCCTGTCTCTTCCATTTGGGATTTTCATTGTGCCTACTCTCAATAATTTGCAGGTGAGGAAGAAGGAAGACAACCAGCAGATGCTTCTCGAAGGAGATATTCTGGGCCGCTTGTAAATGCAGGAAGTTTGTCCAAGCAGAAGAGTCCTCTCAGAAATGATTCTACCAGCAAGGATGCTACGGTAAGTTAGTTGGATTAACTTAGATAAGATGGTAAGATTCTTAAATTCCGGAGCTTCTAGGATATAGATTAGTCCATAATCGATTGTCAGAGATCAGTCCATGATCAATTGTAGTGAAACCTTGAGTGTAAGTGTGTGTGTAACTGTCGTTTTATTGAAGTGCTCTGCCAGTTCTAAAATAACTCGTGCTTCAGAATTCAGATGATTTGGACAAAGAATCTAGTTATGTATTTCCTTGGTCCCAGGAAAAACAAAAGAAGATAATAGTGTTTCAAGTTGTTGATATGGAACTTGATATATGCTATATATGATAAGTGATCTTTTTTGCCACATTATGATGAATCGTTCAATTTTTCAGTTGCCAAGCTCCACTTTCCTGGGACGATCAAGTGGATCATTGCGGCGAGGTCTAGTGTCTGGCAGCCGTGAGACTTTCACTGTAGGAAATGACTCTGATCCTACACGTTCTCGAGCGCCTGAGGCTAGTCCAGCGACCATGCACAAAATATCAACTGGACAGAGAATCTCCCCTCTTGTTGGATCATCAGATCCTAAACATGCTTCATCTGGCTCTGGTGTGAAGAACTATGAATCCACACTGAAAGGAATTGAGAGCCTACATTTCGATGAGGAAGACAAGGGTCACTAATGATTGGAAACCCTTTCATCACATTCTTGTAAATTTTTGACTTGTGGTAGAATTGAGGCCCTGAAAGTAGATTTAAAAAAAAATGAATTTCGGGGTTGGAAATTAGGGATCTAGAGCGTGTGTTGGAGCCATATATAAATAGATAGCTTTGAATGATGCTAATGCATAATGTGAGATGGTTTCAATTCAAGCTCATTGTCGTGCATGTTTCAAAATTGTGCTATAAGACATCTCCTTGTCCAGATGATGTGAAAATGTATATTTAAATGGTCCGCAGTTATATTGTAGTTGAATGTCACTTGAGATTTCCCTTCAATTTATTTTTGCAACAAGTGAAGCGTACGCCCATTTTACCATGGTAAGTTAAATGTGTGTGCCACCTTACTTGCAGCAAGTGAGATTTCTATGTGTCTATCTATTGCTGGAGTTGGTAAAATGGGAATGCTAGAATACCCTTCCTGAGGTCAGGATTAGAAATTGACTTTCTAGTTATGTACGTTTTTTTTATCTTTCTTCCCTAAGTATTACATTACAAATAATATAAATTGAAGTAAATGTGTCAGAGGGAGCAATAGTTCAATCTGCATTAGTAGAGATGGTTCAATCCACTAACTTTTAAACCGCCTCGTGTGACAATCTTGTTCAGCTACTTGAGGGTAAATCAATGTTCATAAGGCGCTAAGCTACAGACGCTTAGTTAGGCGAGAAAGAGTTTCAAGTCATGTATATTAAATCAGTCCTGCATAATTTTCTTTTCTCCATTTTTTGATAATTTACATCTCAACAACTTTTTCTAGCTAACATTTCAACAATTGTTTTTAATCGCTAATTAACTGTTTCTAATTAATATTTCAACAACTAACAATCACGGGACTCGTCTAGTTTAATAAATTTAAATAAAAAGAAGTTAAAGTCAAAGTCAAAGTTTATATCTTTGATTTTTACTACTACAAACATTTAATTTTCTTTGAATTCCTATTTGGTACCGCATAAATCTGCCCCACATTAATTTTGGAAATAATTACTTCAACCCGCTCCACATAACTTTAAATCCACTTGTCCGCCCGCCGCCTCACACCCGTCCCGTCCCATTGTTATCCCGTGTACAAAGATTAGCGAAGACCACTGGTATTCTGGTTAACTTTCACATGTACACACTTTATTTAGGGGCAAAGAGCAAAGTTATAACTTGGTTGACAAATTGTACATAACGTTTCACAAGACTAGGGGTGTGCACTATTCGGATTAAACCGAATAACCAAACCAAATCAAACCAAATTTTTATTTGCATTGGTTTTTTGGTTTTTCGGATTGGTTTTGGATTAATAAATTACTTTGTTTGATTTTTTAGTTTGGTTTCGGATTTAAAAAAATAAAAACCGAAAAAAAATGAATTATTTATATATAATGTTTAGGCTTAGAATTAAGTTGGAGTTAACCACTTTTGTCCCTTTTTGGTTATTTCCATGATGATTACGTTTATATTTTATGTTTGAATTACATATATATTATGTATACTTATAAGTATTATGTTTTAAGTTTCACTTATGATTTATATTAGAAAGTATATTTAAGGGATTAAATATTATTACTTTGGTTATATATGTTATTAATTATTGACATAACCGAATAACCAAATCGAAAAAAGCCGAACCGAATAGAGGAAAATCAAATCAAACCAAATTTATTTTGGATCGGATTAGGTTACACTTTTACAAAACCAAAAACCAAAAATCCAAACCGAATAGTGTAAAACCAGGGGCTTTGAATTAAATGTGACATTAAGGTGTCAAAATAAAGAGGCAGTGACATAAGTCTTAATTATTGATTGTAGGTGACAATTATATGATTAATGATTAAGGATTGTGGAGTTATCCTCAAGTTTATAAGTTGGCAGTTTGGTCCATTGAATTAAATGAGGGGTAAAAGGGTAAATGACTAAAATCTAATTTAACCAATTTTGGTGGGAACCAAAATTTGGAGGGAAGCCACCACCACCAGCGAGCTGTACCAAAAGGGGAGAAATAAATCATTTCCCCCCTCCCCCCGCCTCCCCCCATATTCCTCTTCTTATTCTTCTGCTTTGTTCTTGCTCTCTTCTTGCTTGGTTGCTTGCCTTTCTTCTTTCCGTTCTCTTCATCATCTTCTTCTTCTTCTTTTCGTACATTGTTGGTCTTGGCTGCTAGTCCTTGAGCTTTTTTCTTCTTCTTTTCATCTTCTTGAATCAAATTTAACTAATCTAATCAGTGGACCAGATTTCGTTCTGTATCAATTGAAATTACTTCATAAGTGATTGGGTTTACACACCATTATTTTAATAAGTAAAATTAACAGTTCTTTGAAATCATTCATCATCATCTGGGTAGACGCAATTTTTTCAATAATTTGCATTCGTGTTTCCAACAGATAAATATATATGTTGCAACATATGACTTATACATTTTGTCACAATATGTGATTTATGTTTCGCATCAGAATAATTATATGTAGCAACATATGACTTACATTTCGCAACATGATAGACATATGTTGCTACATATAACTTACACATGTTGCCATATGCGGTTTATTTGTCACAAGATATCAGTTATATGTAGCAACATATGACTTACATGTCGCCACATAATAGTCATATGTTGCAATATATGACTTACACATTTTGTCACAACATGTGATTTATGTTTCGCAATAGAATAGTTATATGTAGCAACATATGACTTACATTTCACAACAGAATAGCCATATATTGCGACATATAACTTACACATGTTGCCACATGTGATTTATTTGTCACAACATATCATTTATATGTAGCAACATATGACTTACATGTCGCCACAAAATAGTCATATGTTGCAACATATGACTTACACATTTCTTCATTAGTATTAATTATTATTTTTAATTAATTTCTTCAGGTACAATAAATGGAGGGATTATTTGTAGGGATTGATTGTCGTGGTGAATGAGTCGAGAAGAAAAATTGATACATTTAGCGTTGGAAGGATAGTAAGAAACGGGGAGGGTCGGTAGGGATGATTGTCGAAAGAAATATTTTGTATGATGATTTTGTTAATTTAGTCATGCAAAAATGTTGATACAATTGTCAAATGAAAGATCTTGTCATGAGTTACATTCCCCATTTTTTTCATAATGAGAAGGTCTTACTTTTTAAAATAATTGATCAGTCTAGTTTTCTTGTTTATTTGGGAGGAGCAGAGAGACCGCCCATAATAAGAGTCTACGTGGATGAAAATCCTATCGAGGAGGATCATAATCTAGAAGAAGACCAACAAGATATGTTAAATGATGAATTTGATGATGTGGACATGAATAATCACGATGCTAAAATTGAAAAAGATGAAGTGCTGGACTTTGAGAGCAACAATCCTCCTACACCTATTATTGGCAGCAACATTCCATGTTCTTCTCAATCATCACGTGTGAATAATGTTCGAGATGATGAAACCGGTTTTTATAAGGGAATGACATTCAACAACAAGGAAGAACTGACAAATTCATTGAAAATTGCTTGCTTGAAAACAAATTTAGACTGAAAAAGGTGATCAATTCTCGTAATGTGTTTTCTTTTAAATGTTCATATCCGGAGTGCAATTGGTGACTGAGGGCTGTGAAATTTACAAGTAGCGACAGGTTTGTCATTAGAATCTATGAAAAATATCATACGTGTGGTTCAGAGCATCTTACAATCCATAATCCCCATGCCACGACAAAAGTCATAGGTAAGTACTTTGAAAATAACTTTCCCAATGGTAAAGGTGTTGGGTTTTAAAAGGTGTGAATGGAAAATGAAGAGTTGCGACTTTTATGAAGAGTTGTGACTTTTATGAAAAGTGGTGACTTTTATGAAGAGTTGTGACTTTTATGAAAAGTTGCGACTTTATGAAAAGTTGTGACTTTTATGAAAGGTTGTGATCTTTCTGAAAGATTGTGACTTTTCCAAAGGTTTGTGACCTTTCCGGTAAGGCACAATAAGAACCTTTTCACACTACCCTTTGTTTTCTATAAATTGAGGAATT